>OX463849.1:7311987-7555366 GCA_949825065.1 Odontocerum albicorne | reverse complement strand
AGCGCAAACAAGACTAAATGCTGTTCGAACTGGCACCGATATAGACACTTCAACGGTTGGAGGCGGGGGGGTGAGGAAGGCTAGGTATAATTTCGGCCAGGAGCGGGAAGATTTTGGGGAAATAACTATTCAACAGATGCTCCGATCGGTATACTGACTTAGAAATTTCTAGGGCCTCTAATCTGTCCAATTTATTTCCGTTGCCGCTAATATGTAAGAATTTGGCATCATCGATAGAAAAAGTATGATTCTCACGGTGACAATGATTAGCCATTTCAGAATAAATTAGAGGATTTTTTAAGGCAGATTGGTGTTCACGAAATTATACCTAGCCTTCCTCATCCCCCCGCCTCCAACCGTTGAAGTCTCTATATCGGTGCCAGTTCGAACAGCATTTAGTCTTGTTTGCGCTCCCCTGAAGATGAGGTGAAAGCCTTGAAACCGGTAGGGTTATACCGTCATAAAAAAAGTGGAATAAACAGTGTTTGTTAAAAATAAATTACAATGTCTTTAAACCTCCACAACGTTAATGCCTTAACTATAAACAACAAATTCTATATTTATGAATGTATTGTGTATTTTCATAAATGTAGAATTTGTTTTACTTCCGTGAATATTTCACGGGTGGCAACTAGTATAAAATATAAGTTGTCATACAATGTTCATTTTTTAGATCCATGTCCCAGCAAACGAAGGAGCGGGGAAATCTAAATATATGAGAATTTCGTATGAGTATTTACCTAGTTTTTTAAAAGGCAATCCACCCACACTAGGATGATTTATGCCACCAAATT
Source organism: Odontocerum albicorne (assembly GCA_949825065.1). Taxonomy (NCBI): domain Eukaryota; kingdom Metazoa; phylum Arthropoda; class Insecta; order Trichoptera; family Odontoceridae; genus Odontocerum; species Odontocerum albicorne. Next base: position 7,554,572 of record OX463849.1, on the reverse strand, counting down.
AAAGACATTATGCAATTATACGAGTTCATAAATTATAACCAACTTAAAAATTTCCGATTCTCGATATTTCAAAGCTTCAAATAATTAAGCTTAAAAATTCATCAATCGATCTGTAAATGGATAAGTTCATCGATCTACGAGTATAAATAGATAAGTTCATCGAAGAAAAGTTCATCGATCTACGAGTATAAATAGATAAGTTCATCGAAGAAAAGTTCATCGATCTACGAGTATAAATAGATAAGTTCATCGAAGAAAAGTTCATCGATCTACGAGTATAAATAGATAAGTTCATCGAAGACAGAAGAAACGCAACTTTTTATTGGACGCGCTAAAGATATGGCTTTAAGTAAATGAAATCTGTCTCGTAAAGGACAACCGAAAAATACATGTTCTGTAATTTTATCATCCAGACCGCACTTGCAGTCGGGATTCACTACAATACCCATTCTGCTAAGGTGGCTAGCCACCACGCAGTGACCCGTTCGCAAACGACACATGACCGACACTTTTTTCATTTTTATAATCCATTTTATTCATTTTTATAATATTAAATCATGGTTTCAGAGGGATATATTAAAATCTAGAGCCCTTATGTACACCATATCTCAATCCAACGCCCACCGGTTTCAAGTATCATGCTTAATTTTATTCAAAAGATCAGTTACTGGCAGTAAAAAATCAGACAGAGGACAATTTACATAGTTATATGAGGTTTTAAAATAAAGTTTTAAATGTTGACTTTCTCGATATTGAAGCCATTTAAGACGGTTACTTAATAAATTACACATACAACCATCACGACGTTTGCTGTCGGGGTAGACTATGATAAGAGAGAAGCAGAATTTACTATTCTGAGACACATCTTCATCCATATAATTTCTACGATTTCTCTGACGTTTTCATTTTTTTTTTTTATAAATCATTAACTTTATCCTACTATACTTTACTTGATCTTCCTCAACCACGACTCCCCCTCAAATTTGTTATGTTTATTGTTTTTTTTAGTCTTTCTTCATTTATTTGTTCTACATGTCCAAACCATCTCAGAGTGCTCTTCGACATCTTACTTCAACTATCGGCCTTAAGTTTACATTCATTCCTACTCACTTCATTCTGTATTTAAGTGAACATTATCACCCCATACTTAATAATTTATCCGTCAATTTATTATCACCCCATACTTAATAATTTATCCATCAATTTATTATTAGTCTGTTACTTAATATTAGGTCCTTACATATGAAATTGGCGTTTTGTTTGGGAGAAACATAAAGTTGATTTTTTTTTAATATAATATATTTATTTAATCAAAGTATGTACCATTGCTATCTATGCACTTTTTCCATCTCATAGGTAGTTCATCGATCCCTTTACTAAAAAAACCATTCGGACGGGAATCAATAAAATCTTTGAAGTCGGTTTGGACTGCCCCATCGGAGTTGAATTTTTTCCCTTGCAAGAAGTTATCCAAATTTCGAAAAAAATAGTAATCTGTTGGGGCAAGGTCCGGAGAGTACGGTGGATGTCTTAGACATTCCAATTGAAGCTCTTCTAATTTGATAGCCGTCTGTTGTGCAGTGTGTGGTCTAGCGTTATCATGAAGCAGCAGTGGCCTAGAGCGATTAACCAGCCTCGGTTGTTTAGCAGCTAGCTTTTCCATCATGGTTTGCAGTTGCTGACAATAGACATCTGCCGTAATCGTCTGTCCAGATTTAAGAAAGCTGTAGTGAACGACACCAGCACTAGTCCACCAAACGCTCACAAGTAACTTTTTTGGAGTCAATTTTCGCTTGGGGCATGGTTTGGCTGGTTCGGCAGGGTTCAGCCATTGCGATGAGCGCTTCCGATTATCATACAGGATCCACTTTTCATCACAGGTAATGATTCGATTCAAAATCCCTTCATTATTGTGCCGGTTGAGTAATGCAACGCAGCAATCAACGCGCGTTTGTTGATTTGCTTCACTCAATTCGTGAGGTACCCACCTTTCAAGCTTTTTCACCTTCCCAATTTGCTTCAAGTGTATTAAAACAGTTTTATCACTAACACCGCAGCCTGCAGCTAACTCGGACGTGGTTTGCGATGGATCCGCTTCCACAATAGCCTTCAATTCTTCAATATCAACTTTGGTCTCCGGCCGTCCACGGGGCTTTTTCTGCAGGTCGAAATTTCCAGAACGAAAACGTTGGAACCAAAAACGCGCTGTGTTTTCTTTTGCGGCACCGTCGCCATACACATCATTAATCCTTCGAGCCGTTTCTGCAGCACTGGTGCCACGGTGGAACTCGTACTCGTAAATAACGCGATATTTCAAGTTTTCCATTTTGTAAACTGAGTGACGCAAAGAAAAAAAACAATTGAGGAAAAAACAAATGAATTATAATTTTCGAAACACAAATACTTGAGTAAATAGCTGTATAAATTTTAATTTCGAATTCCTAACCAAAGAGAAGATATTTGAGATCAAAGTTGCCAGTACGGCAAAACGCCAATTTCATATGTAAGGACCTAATATATTATATGTTAACATAAAGTTTTTTCCAAATTTAAAAATGAGCACCAAAAGTAAAACAAAATGGTAAAGGTTATACGTCATTCAAGAGGAAATTTTCTGCTCTACAAGATATTGTGTTTGCTTTTACGTTACATACTCGTTTATTATTTTATTTGATTACAAGCCTTTAAAATGGAATGTCAAGTAGACGAAAGTGAGCATTTTCGACACCTCCTTCTGTTCTCGTTCAATCGAAGGAATAAAGCTGCCAAAGCTTCTCGCGATATTTGCGAAGTGTACGGTGAAGATGCTATGAATGAAAGGACAGCTCGTCGATGGTTTTTCCTTCAATAATGACGTCAAATTGCGGACATGGCTGGACGAATTCCTCGAGTCAAGACCGGATAGTTTTTATCGCACAGGCATTGAAAAAGTTGTAGAACGTTGGCAAGAAGTTGTAAATAATGAAGGAGAATACATTATTGACTAATTTGTTGTAATTTTTTTCTGTTTTGTCCTCTTGTTCTTTTCATTTGAAAAAAAAAACGGACACAACTTATGTTAACACCCAATACAATATGGCGAGCTTGTTGCAACTGACAAGAACCATACGATTGTTTTATAAAGCTTTGAGTTAAAAGTGAAGGAATTATATTTTTGATAAATCGATAACAATTTACAATAACAAAATACTTAAAACAAAAAACAACAATAAATAAAAAAAATACAGAATGTTGATAAGATTATCGATGATGAAGACAAGGAAAGGGAGAAAGGAAATAACCATAATAGAAATTCAAGAAAAACACGATATGTTATTAAAAGGAGATGTAATGTTTTTAATCCGTTAGTAATAAATTGCTGGTAGCATTGAGTTTGGGCCAAGTCAATTGAACAGATCTGGTTAAATTCTAAAATTAATAATTAAGTTATTTACATTTAACAATAATATCAGGATTATTTTACTTCCGGTTCTTCAAATATTGAAATGGTAACTGTCGACATTAATTTAATAATTCTAAATAATAACAAAACTTGAGTGAAGTATCATTTAAATTATTGATAGGTTTTCTTGCTCAAGGTTACAAAGTAACAATAAGATTTCTCAACAAAGAGGCTGTTACGAATCTTTATACTTAGACAATATTAGAACTTGTTCAGTCAAGCTAAAAAGGAGAACATTTTAGATCTTAGATAACAGCGCCGCCATAAGATGAATGTGACCCATGAGCGAATATTTCAACCTTGCTCTTTAAATTTCATTTTCCCCTTAAATATTGGTGATCATCAATTCCATTTTGACCTTTGAGGCAGTAACTCTGAACGGTACCACAATTAAACCCCTTCCATACGTTCTTCAATTAGGAGACTCGTCTATTTCCCATACTTTATCTGTTTGGAATGTTTCACTGCAATACCAGTTGAAGAATCTCACATTTTTCTCTTCGTATTATATATTTAACCCTTGGGCGGGCACATCTAATCTGTGAGATGATGTACCTAGTTTTGTTTGTGCCAATGGGCGAGGTTTACCGACAAAGAGAGGAGGCTTGTAGCTTCCTGACTCCCTACCCCTCACTCAAGGGTATCTGTGTTATTTCTCCAGTGCACCGTTGGTCTCCGTGATGGACGTTTTAATCTGCTGTATGAGTTGCGCCCGATTACGTAAGTAATTTTGATTTCCAAAATAATTTTTTTTTTTCAATATTTCTTTTTATTTACCTGCAATAATTCATATATCTATGTTTTAGCCCGCATTCAATGATATTGATCGTTATTTATTATATGAATACAAACATGCACGCATGGTATGGGAAACTTGTTATGAGAATGTTTTCGAAAATGTTTAGTGTGAGCCTGATCAGGAATAACTTTAAATCATATTTTGATTACTCCCTTTTGTTTTTGTGAAAACGTTTTATGATCACAAGTGAATTTGAATTTTACATTCTAAATTATGTTTGAAAAAGTGCTAGCATAGTGTTCTCTAATATTAAGTTATTGCTTTTATTTTCATCACATGAACATCTACCTTATGAAGATGTGACAGTTAATTCTGTATACTTTTTATTGTGCTAAATCTTTTTTACAAACCTATTGTAGGTATTAAATCACTGAAAAATTGTGATGTTACTGAATTGCATTAGTTGTATTGATAAGCTGCCAACAAAATACTGAGAATGTTGTAAACTAGTAAAGAAAAACAATATGGGAAAATAAAAAAAATTGTTATTGAAAAGTGCAAAGAAATGTACAAATGTTATATAATCATGTTTGATAAGCTTTGCTTTAAGCCTAAGCAGAAATTTAATTTTTAATCTCACAGATGAGTTGCGCCCGAACGTGTTACGATTTGTATTGCGCCTGACCGAGGGTTAAAATACTCCAACACTCCCTTTTTGATGGTGTATAATACTTCTCCATCTTTATTCATTCGTTTCATGATGTCATCCTTATGAACTTTGTCAACCCATGAGACTCTTTTAACGTCGATCATTGCTAACCCATGAAATTTTTTATTGCACTAATAACTGAATTACCGCGACACTTGTTCATATCTCCTACCTTGACTTTTTTTCTGAATACGGCATCAAATGGAAGAACTTATTATATTATTTTCTAAAAGGAAAATATGTTTAAAATATCCCTTATAAAACAGAAACGGGGGAAAAAAGGAAAGAATTATGGAATATATATATACATGCTATACCATTGAAGGTAGATTTAACGAACTTTATAAAATGTGTGATTATGTCACTAACGATCAAAAGTTTTCTGCCTGTGCAAGTATATAGAGCGTGTACAGAAAGAACGTGTTTAGAAAGAGCGTGTATAGAAATAACGTGTTTAGAAAGAGCGTGTATAGAAAGAGCGTGTATAGAAAGAGCGTGTATAGAAAGATCGTGTATAGAAAGAGCGTGTATAGAAAGAGCGTGTATGGAAAGATCGTGTATAGAAAGAGCATGTATAGAAAGAGCGTGTATAGAAAGAGCGCGTATAGAAAGATCGTGTATAGAAAGAGAAAAACAAAAAAAATCATTGTGACACAAGCTCAATAAAAAAGAAAACTGTAACATTTTTTTAAGGAATGTCAGAAAATTCTACTAATTTACAACACTTTCAAGAAAGAAACCCTTTGGTTACTGACGAATATTATGCGTCACTAATGTACTAATTAAAGGGTGACATAAAAAGAAAAGTCAGAGAAAAACTGTCACAAGGGGCGCGATCATTGTGCGCCAGTGCATACTTCTGTTGTTGCAAAAGCTGTCATTTAACACTGTGGTTCGCTGTGATTATTTTTAATTTTTAAAACTGAAATCCGAATCCTGAAGTGATATTTACAGTGTTGCACTATTTTGATAACAAAACTTCAGAATATTTTTTCAATAATCTTGAAAAATGTATCATTCTAAAATTGTATTGAACTCTATGGTAACTATATTGAAAAAAATGGTGTCATTCATTCTTCTTCTCGTCAACTTTTATCTCCAGGCTGGAGGCTTGCAATCATCATAGCTATTTTTATTTTGTCTGCAGCTGCATTGAACCATGTCTTCGTGCTACAATGCAACCACTCTCTAATGTTTTTCCTATAGCTCGTTTTTCTAGTATATTTCCCTGCAATACGACTTGGTTGATTTGATATTTGTTTTCTCTCATGAAATACTCAAAGTATTATCATTATCTCCTTTTAGTGCAAACGAGTACCTGTTTGTCATTTTTTATACGTCTGAAGATCTCTTTGTTGCGCATTTGTCAACCTAGGAAATATCTTGTAGCACCACATTTTCATGGTTTCTATTCATTTTGTGGTGGTTTGGGTTAGTGTCTAAGTCCCTACACCATAAAAAAGTACTGAAAAGATGTAACATTGCACAATGAGATATTAAAAATAATATTTTTCATTTGGAAAAAATGGTTCCGTTCCATCTCAATCCTGATTCTGATTCCCCAAAAATGGTCCCACTAGTCATGAAGCCAGTGTGCCAACTATTTGTCTTAATGCACCTGTTATGGCGTTTAGCAACGAAAACACTTTTAGAATATCAACTGTGTAATTTTATTTGTATAATGGTTGAATTACATTGAAGTATAATATTAACAGTTTTTATAAAAGTAATAATAACGATGATGTTAACATCGTAGTGGCTTTAAGAATAATGATTGCTGTCTCAGATATGACGTCCTATTTAAAACAAAGATAACCATACGTGCGACCCTTCGATATATTAAAAAGGAATGTTTTGGGTATGTTATCTTTGCCCTTAAGGTCAAATCGATATCAGGCGATTTATCTCGTTCGCAGTTTTCTTTCATTTAGTGATATCAAATCTTTATTGAATTTGGATAGATAACCGCCAACAGATAATAAATTTAAACATAATACATTGAGTTAAGTTTGACATACATGTGATAACACTAATATATATAGGTTCTAGATTACATAGTACAGAGATATGGTTGACATTGGTTTGCATGATATCTTGGAAGTGGATACGAGTATATTTATTATTACATATGACAAGAAATATACACTATTTGAAAAAAAAACAACCGGTAATTTGATTTGGACTTAAAATTTTAATGGATCTGGGTTTGTTGCCTTTCATTTGTCATATCCCCAGTAAACTAGGCTTTTGCCTGTATCTCACTGAGGATATTAAGCATGAAAATATAAATCGATACTTCTTTCCGATTTTTGATTACACAAAAACAAAACCCGGTGCACGCTCTCATCAACCTGACAAATAGTGACACTCAACTACAACTGGAAACATATTTCGAAATTCAACTCCTCACACATCATCACTCCTGAAAGACCAAAAATATTCATCCCACAATATACCACACACAATCATAAGAATAAAAATTAAAATTAAAACAACAGAAACACAAATACAAAAACAACCAAAATTAAAACAACAAGAAGAAACCCACACTCACGAGCTCACATATGATAAGATAACATTGGTAGGGATACATTACGACATCGATAAGCTTAACATTGGTTTGCATGATAACTTATAATAATTAATGGGAGTGGATAAGAGTATACGATAAGATTAGCATATTAACATTGGTAGGGATACATTACACACCCTTTAAATATATTGTATTCGTGAACTCTATCACCTTTTTTATATCCTCATGCCAACAGATAATAAATTTAAACATAATACATTGAGTTAAGTTTGACATACATGTGATAATACTAATATTTATAGGTTCTAGATTACATAGTACAGAGATATGGTTGACATTGGTTTGCATGATATCTTGGAAATGGATAAGAGTATACGATAAGATTAGCATATTAACATTGGTAGGGATACATTACACACCCTTGAAATATATTGTATTCGTGAACTCTATCACCTTTTTTATATCCTTACATCTTACTATCCCCTTTTTCATGATTACAGCACATCTTTCCCTTAAACTTGCAACGGCCCTGTCCTCAAAACTCAGACAAGAAACAAAGTTGGATGTTGTTTCCCGGATGTTGATCTTTTGTAATCCTTCTTATACCCGAGGATGATTGTTCTGAGCTTGGATCCAATAAGCACCCGGCCAATCAACGTTGCTCTCATCCTTATTATTATTTTAATTTTGTTCCAAAGTCGATTATTGTTTTGTGGAAAGTTTCAAATTTTAACTTTTATCTTAATTGAAATTGGAGGTGGTTGGTTGGTTATATTGGAAATCCAGGAGTTGTATTTGTTTTTGTGAAAACAGGGCAAATAATATTTAGAAATACTTTCATTATTATGAATATTAAAGCGCAAAATGTTTGTTAGTGTACTTTAGTAATGAAAATGCTTTGTTTTAATTAATTTGGACTTTAGGTGCCGGATTTTTTTTTCAATTTAAAAGCTTGGACACCAATTTGTTTTTATTAATATTATTTTAAAAAACTATTTAAACAGATAAACAAACATAATACTATATATACGTTCAAACCATTTCCTTGTCGAGGTAGGCCAAGAAAAGAGAGTGCAAGACTTTCCGTTCACCTATTCTAGATCTATACACTTTCTCACTCGACTTAATGAATCTCTCCGACTTTTGTATTTTTTTTCGTCTTCTTCTTCATCTTATTTTAGTCCTGTTGGCCTGTTATGGTCCTGCATCATTGTTTGCCTCTTGCGACGTCGACTGCCAGCTGTCTTTCCATCTTTTGGGAGGTCGTCCTGGAGGTCTGCTTGCTTGGAGGATACTGTCCCTGGCCATTCTTACGGCTCTTGGTTCCGCCATTCTGGATACGTGTTCGTTCCAGAATCTTCTTCTCTGTCGTCCCCATCTGACAATATCTTCAACTTCGCACGTCCTTCGGATTTCTGTGTTACTATACGTACTCTATCACGAAGGGTTTTTCCACCGATACTCCTGAGTACCTTCATTTCGCTGGTTCGAAGGAGATTTTTGCTTCTGACAGTGTTGGCTCTGGACTCTATGCTGTATGTCATTATGGGGCGGACAGAGGTTTTGTATATCCTCATCTTGCTTTGGATGTTCATATGCTTGTTTTTCCAGAGAGTGTTCTTTAGACATCTGGAAATAGCTGCGGCCTTTTGTGATTGTTCAAGCACTTCACCATAGAGGTCATTATTGCACATTATGCTAGCACCCAAGTATTTAAATTTTGTTACTTGTTCAATCGGTGTGTTGTCGATCGCCACACTGCATTCAACTTGCTCTCTGGCTAGAGTCATGCATTTAGTCATGCATGGAGATAGACATGTTGTATTTTTTGGAAGCAGTGTGGAATCGATGTAGCATTTGTTGCAGGTCTTCCTCTGATTCGGCTATGATGGTGGCATCGTCAGCATGTCATTTTTTTGACGTAATTTTTTTTCGAAAAATATTATTTTCTTGATCCAACTACAATTTTCTTAACCTTGTTTTCCACGCATTCATTCCTACAAGCGTACAAGTCAAAAATGTATGGAAGCGTTAGCCTGAGGAAACATGGCTGGATCAAACGACCATATTTAAGAAAAAGGTAATGTGAGAAGTATGAATAAAACAATATTATACATAACGTGGATATATGAATGTGGAGGGGAGGAAAGTTATGGGCTTGGATAGAAAAGTTTGGAAATCTTTTTCTCTCTGCCTACCCTACAAGGAACACGGCGTGATGATATGTATGTATGTATAAAAACAATTTATCATTTTAACTTGGAGTTTACACAGTAAGTGACAATGGTATCTCAAGGAGGTATTCTTATTTCATGGGCCAAAAAATCGACGATTTAAAATTATTTTTTTTCAGTGCACTAATTATTTTTTTAAATTGTTGTTTTTTTAGACATGTTTATTTATCTTTTAAGAACATTTTCATAAAATTTTAAAATAAAAAAAATCATTTTATAGTTGTTATTAAGTCGAAAGTAAGGTCGCCCGTATGTGGAGGGGGTCCATTATGCACGTAATTGCGGGTGTTCTACTAAGTCTGATTTTTTTTTATTTGTTTTACTCTGAAAGCATATGGCTACGATCAGTACTAGAATAATGAAAAAATAATAATTAGAAAAAAATGGCGGCTTGTTGAAATTATTTTTTTGTCTTTAGAGGTGTAAAAAAATCGAAAAAATTAATCGATTGAAATATATTATCTCTAGTACCGGTTAAAGAGACAGGTATAATAAAGAGAATAAGTACTTATTCATTAAAATCGGTTAATTAGTTTTGGAGTTATTACGGGGAATAGTTTAAAAAAAAGAGACTTTTCAGGAAACGCGTTTAAAGCTTCAAGTGCGATTTTTACACAAATAAAAGTAAATATTTTCAACTTACTGTTAATCAGCAATTCCAGGGCCATATAAACTTGTTTAAAAATCCCCTCCTTACACTTCTACACGACAAACTAAATATTAATTCATCATTCCAAGAAATCATAATGGACGAGAATTTTTCGAAAATAAGGCTATTGCTATAACAATGGACGACCCGACAGCTGCAAAGCTCAGGTCATTTTTTCGACCGGCGCTCTCTCGACTATAAATCCTCATTACTTTTAGAATTTTCAAGATTTTTTAACATTTCTTACTGGAAATTATTCAAAAAGGATAGTAAAAAAATAAAATGAAAAAAAATCGATTTAAAAAAATTCCGAATGAGAATACCCCCTTAAACACTTTTTTCGTGATGACTCAAAAATTAAAATCTGCTCAAACTTCCGTCATCTTTTTCCCCAAAGGTATTTTTTTTTAAGTGAGATTTTTCATCATACATAATAAAGTTTAAGCTCATCCTAAAACAACAAACAGGATATTTTCTGCCATGTATCCGATCAAGAGTTTCACCCTTCGTTAGAAACTAAACAGGGTTTTTCGATGGAACTCCGTAAAATCGGTCATTAAACAACTCACTTTACACAAACTGAAAACATCTGAATTCAAAGTAATGATCAAAGTTTTCTATTCAGTTCAGAATTATTTTGAAAAATATAAAATAAATTGTTTTGTATGTTGCTTTAACCTTTCCCTTACGGTGCTTAAATTGAAACGCGCGCTCCGGCGTTGGGTAGTGAGTACGCGATAAAAAATTAGCGATTTTAAATCGGAAAAATAAGAACATTCATAGATAATCCCCTTAATTAATTATAATTGAAGTTAAAAATTATAATAATTGAGATTTATTGGCTGAAAACATTAAAAAACCATCTGGCAACGCTCACGGAACGAGCGTAGGTCTAGTCTGGTGGCCAGTTCAAAAGCTACTGCGGCGCGGAGCGGTAGTGGCTTACTCCGGGCGTGGCTTACGCTTGCGACGTTGAGACAATTGAGTTCCTCGCAATTCAGTGAAGTATGCAAAAGTGAGATGCGAATATAGTGTCGCGCTTCCTGCATACTCTTCACCTATCGTCAAGACCCAAGATCGAGGCACTCACAGCGTTTAAATGCAAATTTGTTTCCGATCTTCACAATACACCTACAATGTAGTCGATAAATTCTGATTACTATAAATATTATTTTTTAAATCAATGCCTAAATATAGTATGGAGAAATACCTAAAATCTTAACCTTGTATTTATTATATTTATAGAGATATGGATGGTTATTAGAAGCAACGTGTAGAAGATACCCAACACAGGGAAGGAAAGTTTAAATAAATAAATTTAAAAAAAAAATAATCCGTGTTTCAAAAATCTTAACTTTTAATATACATTTAAAACATACCGTTTATTATCCGTGCTACTGAATTATGAAACTAGTTAAGTTAAATTTACTAAGAGTTTATTTAAAACTTAAAAATGGTTCATAACATTTCCATATATGTACTATCATGTAATTTCCCTGGCAAAGGGTAGGCAGAGAGGTCAGAGCGTTTTTCCTATTTCAAAATACATCCATTGCCTTTTTTACATCCTTACAATTCTTAAGAGCTTCTTACATTTTCTTTTTTTTAATGTCGTTCACTTGATCCCCCCATACTTTTTTATTCTTTTTTTGCACTATATATTTGTTTTGTTAGTATTTCGTCATTCATTAATTTTACATGCCCAAATCATCTCGAGTGCGATCATCAATTTACTCATCACATTAATATTAAGTTCACATTCATCCTTAATCACTTCATTCCGTATTCCATCCCTTATTATTACATTTCTGAATTAAATATCATTGCAAATCTAAATAACAATTAATTAACTATTTAATATCGTATAATAAATTTCTTGTCTTCGATTATCGTGGAAACGAGATAATAAAAAAAACCTTTCGATTTCTCGGATTCCTAATGAGAATTAAAAAAATATTGGCCGCGTGGTAACGCACTATACTTCCGTGCGGAAGGTTGTCAGTTTGAATCCCGCACTGAGTTACTCCCCTCCAATGACAAAGGCATTTTTTTCGACGAGTGTTTGGAGGTATAAGGATACCTACGACTTCGATAACGTCTATTTTTTCAAAAAGGGGATAAAACCTGTCGGTGTGCTTCGATCGTCTCACTTTGGTGTGCAACAGTATGGCCGGTGAGTTTGCTGGTGTGCAATGGTTCACTCACTTAAAGAAAAAAATCCGAGGAACAATCTTGCTTTCCAATTAAGTTGACATTGGAATGGCGAGATCCTCGACTACAAGGCCCAACAACGACGATAAAGGAAATAAGTTATTGGTAAGAAGCAACCTGCAATTTGCCTCTGACATGGAGTTTTTACGTTATATTTTGACTTAGTTGAGGCAGTTTAGTTGTGATTATTGAGACGTCTTTGTTATAGGAATGACTTTTTGAATATTCTTAGATCCCAGAAAATTTTCATTCTTTTCGAACGTCAATCTCTTGAGATTCTTAGAACGTCATGAAGAAATATCTGCCCAAGGGAACTTCTCCTTTAGTGGCGACACATGTGAGTTTGAAAATAATAGAAGCAATGTCAGATTTAATGTCCGGCGTCGGCGTCGGTTCCATAGGAAAATGAAAATTACTCGCAGTGCAGTAAATATACTTAGAAAGCTGAGTCTGGAGTTGAAATAGCCTAGCAACTTCAAATGCAGCAAAATTATCCTTTGGCGACAATAGATTGGAGAAGTGTCTGAAGATGAACTGATGTAAGGCTAAGAAAATAACTTTTATGATATTATTGACTCGATTATCATTTCAGTACAACATTTTTTGATTTGTTTGATTGCAAATGGATCTAGACGACCATGAAAATTACAACAGTGCGAAGGGAAAAGATATAAGCTAAAAAGTTTGCCCTAAAAGCCCCATGGTCAGAAAGCAATAAAGTAGTCCAAAAGCTTGGATACACCCACGGGGAGCTGACGCCCTGGTGTAAGGAAAAAAATAAAATGTCTGTTTTGACGTAGAGGATGACGATCATCGATGTCATCAAATTGACAACTGGGCCTTTAGACAGGTTTTGAAGATCATGCGATAGGTCATCTCTGGCAACGGGTGAAGGTGGACATCATCTATTCTCACGGGTTGACACTTTTTGGGAAGGATAATTGCAGCGTGACGCTGGAATTCCAGATCCAAAGGATTTATTTTGACACATTTGAATATGTACTAGGCGTATCCAGAAAGTATGTGTACTGAGGCTCTCACGACCGGATGGATTTTATTTTCGACATGTTGGCTACATTTCCGTGTAGATTGACCCTTCCCCTCCACAACGAGACCGGTTCGAGGTTAGTACGTTGAGAAGTGTCGACGCGACAACACGTTTCGTGAAAAATGTCAATCCGATCTCCCGCCAAGTGCGAAATAAATAATGCCGGGAAAGAGTTTTTGAGGCGCTGCAAACTCCATGGAGATGAATTTCTCCGCTCCATCGTTACTGGAGATGAAACTTGGGTTGCACACTACACGCCTGAAACCAAAAGGCAGTCTCAACAGTGACGTCACACCTCTTCACCTTCCGCCAAAAAGTTCAAAACCACAATTTCAGCCAAGAAAATCATTGTATCCGTGTTTTGGGACTGTCAAGGCATAATTTTAATTGAATATATGCCTCAAGGGGAGACCATCAACTCTGCAAGATACTGTGAGACCCTAAAAAAATTGCGGAGGGCGATTCAGAACAAGAGGAGAGGCATGCTGACAAAGGGAGTCTGCCTGCTGCACGACAATGCCAGACCACACACGGCCAACGCCACGAAGGAACTGCTCGCCTCGTTTAAATGGGATGTCCTGAATCTCTTTACCTCCCTGAAGCTGTACATGGGGTTGGCGAGGGGTTGGCGGGAAACTACTTCGAGGAAGGCATCAAAAAGTTGATACCCCGCTTCACCACCTGCATTGAGAGGAATGGCGACTATGTCGAAAAATAGCTTACATATGTACTACGGTAACCACGTAATTTTTTTGTTTAAATAAAAAAAATTGTAACCTACAAAAATTCTGTACACTTACTTTCTGGATATGCCTCGTATTACTTTATGAAATCTATAATAAAATTGTCTTATTGATTCACCTGTATCTTTGATAACCAATTGATTTAAATGTTCGCTTTCTTAAAATACCTGCATTTTTCGGCGTAGCTACATTAAAGAATTACGTGGACTTCTATTTCCCAGTAGTGAATATGTGCTCAGAGTTCAATATGAATGCTAAGTCGGGTGTGAACATATTAAGTTCAACACTGTCAGAGCTTAATATGATAGTGAGTCAACTGATTTAAGAGTTAGTGTTTCTATTCTCTACACCTATTGTACGTAGTTGTATTTTTTTATTTGACACATTTAATTTTTTAACTAACTATTGAAATGACAGCTTTCTGGTTATTGGAATTTTGAAAATTAATATTGTTGAAAAATTATCTGTTTTGTTCTCAATAATTAATTTCTTGAGTGTTCTGTCAATTAAAAGTAAATACCCATCATTGATTGCTGAGCCACGAACAATAGATAAATAACATTTCAGTAATAAACAAAATAATACTATTGTAATTAAAAATACTGTTTTGTTTACCCACAAAATGTGATCCACTCCCACAAGCTTGAAGTCTTAGAACTGGTCATCAGGGACTTGTTTAACGGAGCGAGTTTGTTTTTTTTTAATTTGCAATGTTAACACTGACATAAAAAAGGTTAAGAAATAAAATTTACTTGATTATTTTTACATAAGTCGTTTTGAGGGCTTACCTATATAACCATCACTGTTCACATTCCGTTTTGCACTGAGAAGAATACGTGTGGTAACAATGTATGATAGAATAAGGGTGAATATGAACTTAAAGTTGATATGTTGAGCAAGACAAAGAAGTGTACTGTGAGATGTGGAACGAATGAATTAAGGAAGACTAACAAAAAATATATATAACTGTACAGTAATTAGTGGAAGGCGTGTGAGAGGAAGAAAAAAGAAAGATATTTGGAAAGAAGGAAACGTAGAAAGCAAGATAAATTGTATAAGAAGGAGTAAGGATGTGGAAGAGGCTAAATATAACTGGCAAGATAAGAAAATCAGGTGCTCTGTTATCTCTGTCTACTGCAACAAGGAAATGGCGTAAGTATGTATGTATTTTTCATATATTGAACATAGTATTTAAACTCAAATTTGCAACGAACCTCAAATTTGCAACTAACCTCAAATTTGTAACAAATCTCAAATTCGCAACAAATCTCACTGTTTATTATGTTCATCATTGAGTTGCAAATGAAGAAGAAACGTTTAATTTTTATATTTATAATGTTAAAAAAAACAATTGTTAATTCGTTTTAACGTTATCAATTTACATCTTACATTTTACATTCGAGAGTTTACATTTTCATTTGTTAGTTTCACTTTAAAATACTTAAATCTTATTATTTTTCATATAGTGAACATAGTATTTAAACTCAAATTTTCAACAAACCTCAAATTGGCAACAAACCTCAAATTTGCAACATACCTAAAATTTGCAACAAACCTCACTGTTTATTATTTTCATCATTGAGATGCATATGAAGAAGAAAGGTTTAATTTTTATATTTATAATGTTGAAAAAACAATTTTTAATTCAATTTAACGTTATCAATTTACATATTTCATTTTACATTCGAGAATTTACATTTTCATTTGTTCATTTCACTTAAAAAATACGAGTACTTAAATCTTATTATTTTTTATATAGTGAACATAGCATTTAAACTCAAATTTGCAACAAACCTCAAATTTGCAACAAACCATAAATTTACAACAAACCTCAAATTTGCAACAAACCTCAAATTTGCAACAAACCTCAAATTTCCAACAAACCTCAAATTTGCAACAAATCTCACTGTTAATTATTTTCATCATTGAGTTGCAAATGAAGAAGAAACGTTTAATTTTTATATTTATAATGTTAAAAAACAATTGTTAACTCGTTTTAACGTTATTAATTTACACCTTTTATTTTGCATTCGAGAATTTACATTTATTAAAATTTGTTAATTTCACTTCAAAATACTTAAATCTTATTATTTTTCACATAGTGAACATAGTATTTAAACTCAAATTTGCAACATACCTCAAATTTGCAACAAACCTCACTGTTTATTATTCTCATCACTGAGTTGCAAATGGAGAAGAAACGTTTAATTTTTATATTTATAATGTTTAAAAAACAATTGTTAACTCGTTTTAACGTTATTAATTTACATCTTTCATTTTACATTCGAGAATTTACATTTTCATTTGTTAATTTCACTTAAAAATACTTATATCTTATTTTTTATATAGTGAACATAGCATTTAAACTCAAATTTGAAACAAACCTCAAATTTGCAACAAACCATAAATTTACAACAAACCTCAAATTTGCAACATACCTTAAATTCGCAACAAATCTCACTGTTTATTATTTTCATCATTGAGTTGCAAATGAAGAAGAAACGTTTAATTTTTATATTTATAATGTAAAAAAAACAATTGTTAACTCGTTTTAACGTTATTAATTTACATCTTTCATTTTGCATTCGAGAATTTACATTTATTAAAATTTGTTAATTTCAGTTCAAAATACTTAAATCTTATTATTTTTCACATAGTGAACATAGTAGTTAAACTCAAATTTGCAACAAACCTCAAATTTGCAACAAACCTCACTGTTTATTATTTTCATCATTGAGTTGCAAATGAAGAAGAAACGTTTAATTTTTATATTTATAATGTTTAAAAAACAATTGTTAACTCGTTTTAACGTTATTAATTTACATCTTACATTTTGCATTCGAGAATTTACATTTATTAAAATTTGTTAATTTCACTTAACAATTAATTAAATCTTTTATTCACAAATACAATAGAACGATACGAAAAGTCCGGATGCTCTTGGTTCATTTATACTTTTTGCATTCCCGTAAAAAAAATTGAAACACATTAAAAAATTTGATATGGTTTTTATTCAACGTAAATTAGCAGTAAATAAAATAAATATCTCGATTTATTATGAAGAATACTGAGCTACGATTCAAATATGATAAAATTGCCTTGATTCCTTTCACCCAAGCCGTCTTCGTTATTTTCTTAACCACAAATAATAAAGTCCAAACTCACCCCTCGAAACATCTAACCAGGATATTTTCGGTCATGTATCCGGCCAGGGAGCTCTCACCCTTCGTCACAGCCTTAACCAGGCGTATCACGAGAACTTTTCTGGCTGTTGTGCCCGGAGGGTTTAGGAGGAGGATTCGGCTTGTATCTTCCCCGCTTTGTTTTCCGGAGACTTGATTCTTCTATCCATTGTGCCAAGGAAAAGGCGAGACTCAAAAACAACACAATCGCTGGAAAATGAATTTTTAAGATTGAACAAACATTACAAGACACGGTTTTCAAGAGAAATAGTAATACTATTCTATTGTTCTCAAAATCCGGCGTTTTCATCTTTGTTTGTTGTATTGTGTTACACCAGTGGTTCTCAACATATTTTCATTACGGAACCGTTTCCATCTTTACAAAAACTTTTGGAACTCTGACTATTTTCAGTGTAATAAATAATCAAAAATAATTCATTCCTAAAAACAAAAACTGGAGTAATAATGTCGAATCATATGACATACGAGTGACCCAAAAGTCACTGGTCTATTTTAAAAGAAAATAACGTTTTTATTTATTTATAATATACATTTATTCTTTTATAAACAAAAAACACACTTATTGAAAATTTATTTCATTTTGTTTTGACAGTTACATCCTATCAATACCTGCTATTTCGCTCTTCACACTGACGTACTCTTTCTAAGGCATGATCCATCACCTGTCGTAATATTTCTTGGCTTATTTCTTCAATTTCTTCACGGATGTTGCCCTTCAATTGCTGAATAGTTCGATGATATTATACTCTATCTTTCAAAAACTCCCATAGAAAGAAGTCTGGCGCAGTTAAGTCAGGTGAGCGTAACGGGATTTCAGAGTTTCGCGAAATTATCCTTCTTCCAAAAAATTGTCTTAAGAGTCCAATTGTCGGGCGAGCTGTATGAACTTGCACCATCTTGCTGCCACCATACCTCTGGTGTGTCTTCGACTGCAGGACGCACGAAACTCGCTAGCATTTCTCGATACCTTTCGCCATTGACGGTTAATGAATTTTCTGCATCATCTTCAAAGAAATAAGGTCCAAGAACTCTTTCCGCATTTACACCACACCAAACCGTTACTTTTACGGGGTGCAGACTATGTTGGTGGACTATTCTCAGATTTTCTGTCCCCCAAAAATGGCATATTTTGTTTATTAACAAATCCGTTTAGGTGGAAGTGGGCCTCGTCACCCGAAATGGCAGTTATTTAAAGGATGTAATTTTTAAAACTGAATAAAATTTATTTTCAAGAAGTGTGTTTTCTGTTTATAAAATAATACATGTAAATTATTAAGAAATATAAAAGTATTTTTTTTAAATGGAGGAGTGACTTTTGGGTCAACCCTTACTAATTATTCCACTTGGTAATTGATATTATCGATTAAATATTTTCTTTTCTTTCAATATTCTTTCAAAATTGGGTTTAATTGTGGACAACTGAATTCTCATAATAGGATTGCCAAGTAATTTATTTCTGTATTTTGTTTTCATTCGGAACAAATAGGATTTTTGGCTTATTTTTCAGTTATGGAAACATTGAATTTCCATAAATATTAATAAGAGCTCAAAAAAAAAATTCATTTTGGAACCCTAAGGTACCGCGGAAAATAATTTGTAAATCTTTGATATAAAACAATTAGATTTAAAAAAAATCACAAATCGTCGTCATACAAGAGAATGTGACCAAGTGCATTTTTCGCGAAAACGTGATTAATGACTATCTGACACCTTACTAACATAATGGTGGCCTGGAAGAAATAACCCAGCAAGAACTTGGAAGAATAATAATAATATTTTGACTTGTTTAAAATGACTATCTGCATTGATGTTTATTTTTTACAAGCAAAATTGTATAAAAATTTTCAAAAATATTATTTCTTTATTTCGAAAGCAATGAACATTTCTATACACACAAAAAAAATCACAAATGTGAATACGTTTATTTAAAAAAAAAATTGAAAACAAAAGTGTAAAAATGGTTAAATGGCTCTCCTGAACATTTTGCATTTTGTTAGTTGGTCACTTTCTCTTGTATGACGACGAAATATTAATTAATATCAATTCACATAATGTGTAGCAAAACGAAGGATTCCTTTCTTTGGCAAAAAGTTTGAGCTTATGAGCTAAAAAGCTAATTTTATTACGGAGCTCCAAATTTTAACGGTGTAATCTTAGGGATCCGCGGAATATAAGTTGGGAGCCCCTGCATTCCCCGAAGTGTGATTTTTTTAAATTTATATAAATTGATATTATTTTTTCAGCATTTCCTATTGACATAGCTAAGCGAGTATACATACAAATTATACTCTTTTTTTATTTTTTTTCCAAGAATTATCGCTTTCATAGGTATTTCCAACGCAATTTTCTATAGTTTGAATGCATTCAACTAATGTCTTATTTGTTTAATTTTTACAGTGTATTTCTATACTTTCAAGAGAAAGAAATGTTAATTTCCAAATATCATTTTTCATTATCACCCTATATCTCTAAGAAGACAGGGATGACATAAAACACTTCCATCCATCTCTGTTCTCAGTCTGACACTTCACGTCCTTTGAACCCATGGCTGAACAAGCCTTAAGGAAACCCTGAAGGTGGCTCATCCTGCAGTCTAATTAACTCATTTCTGCCACTTATAGACTCCCTAGAAATATACGAGTTATATTCTTTTTGCTGCGTGACCCCATGAGTTTCAAAATGTCAAGTAAAATCTTCATTGAATAAACCGCTTAAAATTAGTATATCTGCCTATTACATTGAAAGTAAACATGTTTTATCGGCATTGTAAATAATAATTAATAATTAATAAACTTCCCGCTCGGTATCCCACGGCGGAGCTTTTCAGAGAGTATCAGGTCCTGAACATAGCCAATTTACATCTCAAATCCATTCTCTGGCACTACCATCGAGAGGAAGGGAAGATGCAGACTCAGCAGACACACATGACACGCATGGCAACTAATGAAATGTTCACCATCCCTAGAGTTAAAACCTCTTTTGCCCAAAGGCAATATGCTTATTTGGCTCCCATTACATACAATGGCGTGCCGACTTCAATAAAGGTAAAGGTAGGAAAACCATTTAGACAGTCGATCGGAGCGTGGTTGTTATTGCGACAGAATTTTGAGTACTTGGGCTTTCAGGATGAATGACGAGTGGAAGGGATTTATGTGAGCTCGTGAGTGTGAGTCTCTTCTTGTTGTTTTAATTTTGGTTGTTTTTGTATTTGTGTTTCTGTGTGTTCTTCTTTTTTTTTGTTTTGAATTTGTTTTGATTTTTATTCTTATGATTGTGTGCGGTATATTGTGGGATGAATATTTTTGGTCTTTCTGGAGTGATAATGTGTGAGGAGTTGAGTTTCGCAAGATGTTTCCAGTTGTAGTTGAGTGTCACTGTTTGTCAGGTTGATGAGAGCGTGCAACGGGGTTTTTTTGTGTAATCAAAAATCGGAAAGAAGTATCGATTTATTTTTTCATGCTAAATATCCTCACTGAGATACAGGCAAAAGCCTAGTTTACTGGGGATACGACAAATGAAAGGCAACAAACCCAGATCCATTAAAATTATATGTCCAAATCAAATTACCTGTTGTTTTTTTTCAAATTGTGTATATTTCTTGTCATGTGTAATAATAAATAAAAAAAATAAATTGTTTTTTTTTTAAATAAAAATGAGATATGATCGAAATTGATCAACAAAGATGTAAGTAAATATGAATGAAATTTTAATAAAGTAAGTGATTTTTTGCTTATAATATCAATGTTGGAGATCAGACGTACAACATCTGAAATATATTTCTGTGGATTTATGGCAGAAGTTCATATGTCCGTTTTACCTTAGTTTACAGAAGAAACAATATTCACTTTGATAAGCTGTCAAAATCTGTACAAATAAGTATTTTTAAAGTTTTTCCAAACAATATATCTTTTGTTTGGATTAATGATTGACACACCAAATTTTGCCATAACATGCTAAGAAATATTTTCTATAAATTGGGAGAATAAACACCAAATGACAAAAAACGGACAAATCAACTTCTGCCATAACGCCACAGATTTAAGACAGCTCATATGTGTTCAATGGATAGTAATAAATAACCTACCCTAGTACCTTTTCAGAACTGACCCATGATAAAATTTATAAAAAAATACTCGTTTAAATTTAAGTAATAAAAAAAACAAAAAAATCACTTATCCTTATCAATTATAGTGGAAGTAGAGGAAAGAAATTGGTTCAAGGAGGAAACGAAGGAAAAATAAGATGAAAATATATTTTGAGTATTGTAGTATTTTTCAGATATATAAAAAAGCATGGTACAGATTCGATAAATCATGGAAGTTTGTTCCACAGTTGCGCAGAGTAAACCGCAAAATGAAGGTGGGTTAAATGTGGTGTGATGTGTCAGTATGCAAAGGTATCTCTCATCTCCTAACCGAGGAGAATGGTCGTGCTCTGAAAAAACTGGAATTTTTGGCAAAGACGTAACTTTGGAGTTATCGTAAAGATTTTTTATGAATGACTTTTCACTCAAATTTTGTTGTTGCCAGCCAGTAATGATTAGTGGTTGCTATTCATTGATTGTGTAGCATATATTCTACAAAACAAGCACACCCGCTGTTTATTCGTTCAATAAAAAATTGAAATAATACCACGTTTATTAAATAAGAATGCTAATTTAGATTTTATGCTTTATTATAAATTAAATGTGAAATAATACCACGTTTATTAATAAGAATGCTATATTATAAGAATGAATTTATACGAATGATAATTTCAAACTTTTGTTTTATTTTAAACTAAATTAGAAATAACACCACGTCTATTAAATTAGAATGCTAATTTAAAATTTGGTTTTATTATAAACTAAATTTGAAATAATACTACGTTTATTAAATGAGAATGCCATTTTTTTTGTTTTATTAGAAATTAAAATTGAAATAATACCATGCTTATCACATAAGAATACTAATTAAAATTTCATGTTTTATCATAAATTACATTTGAAATAATATCACGTTTATTAATAAGAATGCTATATTATAAGAATATACTCATAAGAATGATAATTTCAAACTTTTGTTTTATTTTAAGTTAAATAAGAAATAACACCACGTTTATTCAATAAGAATGCTAATTTAAAATTTGGTTTTATTATAAAGTAAATTTGAAATAATACCACGTTTATTAAATAAGAATGCCATTTTTTTATTAGAAATTAAAATTGAAATAATACCATGCTTATCAAATAAGAATGATAGTTTTTTTTATTTTATTGTACAAGAAACGAAATTTGAAATAATACCACGTATGTTAAATAAGAATGCTAATTAAATAATTTTGTTTTAATATAAAATAAATTTGAAATACTACCATATTTATCTATTGTAATAAGAATGCCATTTTTTTTTGTTTTATTAGAAGCTAAATTTGAAATAATACCACGTTTATTCAATAAATATGCTATTTTTTTGGTTTATTATAAACAACATTTGAAATAATTCCACGTTCATTAAAAAAGATCGCTGATTTGAAATTTTTGTTTCATTAGTAACATAAAAATGTAAACACTGCAAACCTCCGACTTCCTTGGCTTCTTTGCTTAGACTCCTGATATCACCCAGGGGTTGCGAGTTTGATTCTTCATTGGCTTTTTTAAAAAAAGTGTTCCAGCCGGGTTTCGACTAAAGGTCTCTTGAATATCTTTGTGGTTGGCCAAAAGATATTGCTTTTTATTTGGTTTTCTGCCATATATTAATTTTAATTTTTATTTTTAGTCTATATGTACAAGGGTGTGGGCTGAAAGCCCCCCCCCCCCCCCCCCCCGATGTCCTTGCAGCCGGGTTTGCCCTACATTAGTGGAGTGTGTCTCAGCCGGGGGAATGTTGTGGGATGAGCCCGGAACTTCTAATGTCTTCACTCTTAAACGTATTATCTGCAGTTTATTTTTGGATATGTGTGCAATTTATTTTCTGCTTTTTTTCTTCTTATTCTACATGTGCAAGGGTGTGGGCTTAAAAATATCTGGTGTCCTCGCAGCTGGGCTCGCCCTATATTGGTGGGCTCGCCCTATATTGTATCTTGGCCGGGGGGATGTTATTAGATGTGCCCAGACCATTTGATAGCTTCTCTTTTAAATGTATTTCCTGACATTTATGTGTTTTTGAAGTGTATCTAAATATATTATGTACATGTTATGTTGCTATCAATAAACCTATATTTATTTATTTATTGCCATATAAGTGAAATACTATGAAAGTGAAATGCCACGAGTGAAAAAAAAATACTTCGGAAGTATCCTGGTGGAAGACCTCGACCCAGAAACCGAAGTCAAGTGCAGAATTGAATCATCTCGTGCGGTTTTTAATAAAATGAGAAGCGTATTCTGCGATGATAATCTAAACTTGAAACTTCGACGACAATAAGTCAAATGCTACGTTTGGTCAGTGTTATTATATGGAGTGGAATCATGAACCCTCAAAGTTGGTAGTATGAACCGACTGGAAGCATTCGCAATGTGGATACGTCGGAGAATGCTACGGATACCCTGGACGGATATGGTCAGCTACACAGGGGTTCTTCAAAGAGCCAAAGTTGATAGAGTTGCTGACTAATATTAAAATCTGAAAGGTGTCCTATTTGGGTCATGTACTTAGAGGAGAAAAATACAAATTACTGCATCTCATCATCCAAGGCAAAATAGAGGGTCTAAGGGGTGTTGGTAGAAGGCAAATCACCTGGCTCCGGAATATAAGTGATTGTACTGATACAAGGAGCGTTGGGAATCTTTTTCGGACTGCCGGGGACAGAGATGCTCATTCTCAGGTGATAGACAACGTTGAGAGGACCTGACATGATACAAGGAAGAAGTGATATATCGGACGTATGCGTCACCCTAAAATATGATTAATATATTTTCTTGTGTTTGATATTTGGTTACAGTTCGATGTTAATGTGTATAGATATATTGATATGTAAGTTTGGTTATAATTTGATACTTGAAATTCTTGGTTTTTGTATGAAATATTTATGTTTGTTTGGGCCCGTGCTGCGTCGCAACCTCAGCGAAAATGTAGACTTATGGACGGGCGTCGAGACTAGATCGCTGGCCGGTCAGCCTAATCATTGCGCAAAACTCCCGAAAATTGTTGTATTTCGCGAGATGTGAGCGCTTGCGATGACCAACTGACTGTTCATAAGATTTCACCCTTTCAAAATAAATTACCTTATTCTCAGTACACTCTACCTACTGTGTTTTACTTGAGACCTGCTACAACCTGCTATAAGAGGAATCTCTTCACCATCGCTACCTTCTCTCATAGATCTACGCCTTTGGAACTGACCTGATTTCTCCGAGCATTGCGCAGCAGCCATTTGCCTATGATACAGTTCTTTGTACCGGTGCTGTACAAGTAAAATACTACACAATTTACAAGAATTAGTAGCATTCAACATCTACGCCTCGGGTCCATATATTAAAAAAGTTATAATCAAGATTTCATATTGTATAACAAATTTGTTGTATATATATATATATATATATATTGTAGTAAAATCTAGTCGGCTTATGTGATAGTCTATTTCAAGAAATCAGAAAGGTTTTAAATAAGTCCAAAGTAAAAATCAGATAAGATTTTTTTTAATCTAGGGTCCAATGAGAATAAATCCGTCCCTCCTGGTTTGGAAAGCATGCGTCTTATTAATTAGGTACGAATCGATTTCTCTAGAAAATGTCACAAATCCCCTTGTTATAAAAATTGAAGGAGAATAGTATTTTTTTCATCAAAATTAACGATTCATTAATCCATTTTAATTTCGAGAATTTCGGACCTAAATTCACTAATGTCTTTTTAATGGAAGTAAAAGGCGCGGAAAAAATGTCAAGTTGTTTAAAACTAACTGAAACAACCGTCAACAAAGTTGCCCACTGACCATTACATTTTTTGTTAACTTTCTGAATTATTAAGCTGTTTAATGTATTTGGCGAATTTGTTAACATATGCACCAACAAGGAAAATTAAACTTCACAACGCTGGACTATTTAGAGCAATATTAAGGAATATACTTTGTAATACTCTGCGAGATAGAGATACTTTTACATACAGGGTGGAACATGAATCTACTACAAAATAAACTTCAACAACTTTTTATTTGCAGTATTTAAAAAAAAATCAAATAAATTGTAATGTATTCCATTTGTAATAATTGAAAAGTATTCAGACGCAGAAAGAATTAAAGTGTTTCAACTGTATTATTAATTAAAGCCTCCGATTGCAGTGCAACGGCTGAGATGGTCGACCATGCTCAGGTGGTCGGCAGGAGTATCACTGAAAGATAAAATTAAGAGCTCACGCATTCGTGGTAGCCTGGGAGTCACTGACATAAATATAGTAGTAAGCGGGAAGAGCGACAGCTGAGATGATACGGGCACATAATACGGAGACCACCAGACCATACTGTAAATCAGGCAATGTCTGTGGATCTTCCTCGTCAGCCATCCAGAGGAAGACCGAAGAACTCCTGGATGACTCAATGCTTCAAAATCCTGCAGAAAAACGGCCTGGATGAAAGCGACACCCAGAACCGAAGAATATACAGCCTGAGAACGAAAAGAGCCGACCTCAACAGCCTACCTAGGCAATGAGTTGCGACAGTGCCAGGAAGAAGAAGATTTCAGTACACCGTGCATTGAAAAATTAAAGAAGACGAGATATACCAAGCAGATGGACCATAACGCCACAATTCATAATGATCCGAAGATTTCAACCAGGCAATTGTCATCAGATGTTGGCGTCAGTTGATGGAGTGTGTCCCGTATATTGCACAAGGATTTGAATCCCTCAGAAAAATCATTTAGCAATAATTTTTGGAGACAGATCCAAACTTTTTAAATTGCTCTTTATAAATTCTGACAAAGCCCAATTTGATCTTAACAGCAATGCAAATAAGCAAAACTGCCGAATTTGAGGCATGGAAAATCCCCAAAAAATAAAGCAACAAAAAATTCGCTCAGAGTGGGTCATTGAATCTCGTGTGCAATATTGACCAAGTGCTTTGCTAAAAGTGCTTTACCAAGCATACTTTGCATAGGATATTTGCAAAATGATAACCTTGCGGAACAGTAAATATTGTTGACCTCCAAAGTTACCCGATCTCACTTTTCCGGATTAATATTTATGAGGCTTTGGAAAACAAAAGGTGCATAAAAACAAGTCGCGTAACATGAACGAGCTGAATGCATCAATCAGGGCAGTTAATGTAGCCATAATCCAAGCCACATTAACAATTGTGATGAACGATGTTTAGTTCGAGTAAGCATTGAGTTAATGAGCGCGCTGGACGTTTAAACCGAATAACTGAAAAAAAAATTTATTGCACGAATTACTGAATTTTTTGAAAAAAAAAAACGTTTCTCAAAATTCAAAATAAAAAAATGTTCTTGAAATTTCTTTTTGTAGCGAAATTCATGCCTCGCCCTGTATATATGATAATTACAAGCCATTTTGTAGCGAAATTCATGTTTCGCTTTGTACATATGATAATCACAACGCCATTTTGTAGCAAAATTCATGTTTCGCTTTGTTTACTCGTATATGATAATCACAACGCCATTTTAGCAGTAGCAAGATTCATGCCTCGCCCTGTTCATATGATAATCACAACGCCATTTTGTAACAGAATTCATGCTTCGCCCTGTACATATGATAATTACAACGCCATTTTGTACCGAAATTCATGCATCGCCTTGGACATATGATAATCACAACGACATTTTGTAGCAAAATTCATGCCTCGCCCTATTCATATGATAATCACAACACTATTTTGTAGCAAAATTCATGCCTTGCCCTGTTCAAATGATAATTACAACGCCATTTTGTAGTGAAATTCATGCCTCGCCCTGTTCATATGATAATCACAACGCCATTTTTTTTAGCAAAATTCATGCCTCGTCCTGTACATATGATAATCACAACGCTATTTTGTAGTGAAATTCATGCCTCGCTCTATTCATATGATAATCACACTATTTTATAGCGAAATTCATGCGTCACCATGTACATATGGTACTCACAACGCCATTTTGTAGCAAAATTCATGCCTCGCCCTGTTCATATGATAATCACAACGTCATTTTGTACCGAAATTCATGCATCGCCCTGGACATATGATAATCACAACGACATTTTGTAGCAAAATTCATGCATTGCCCTGTTCATATGATAATCACAACGCCATTTTGTATCGAAATTCATGCCTCGCCCTGTTCATATGATAATCACAACACTATTTTGTAGCGAAATTCATGCCTTGCCCTGTTCATATGATAATTACAACGCCATTTTGTAGGGAAATTCATGCCTCGCCCTGTTCATATGATAATCACAACGCCATTTTGTTGCGAAATTCATACTTCGTCCTGTACATACCATATATGATAATCACAACGCCATTTTGTGGCAAAATTATTAAGGACTCAAGTGTATAATATAAGGCGAGTATCTAAATAGTTTCCCATGCACCAACAAGGAAAATGGAACTTTGTAACGCTGGGATATTTAGAACAATATTAATGGATAAACCTTGTAATACTTGGCGATACGGAGGAGATTTCTCATATGTATGCCATCACGCTATTTTCCTGCCAGCTTATGCATTTAAAACAGGACTTACTAATCAATTGGGTAAAATGGGTAAAACATATGAAATTATATTAAATCAAATAAAAAATATATTGTGTATTTTTTTAAAGTCTTTTGTCGTTCATTCGTATTTTATGCCAATCACCGTTGATTACTATTTTTATCTTACTTAACACCTTAATCTCACGTTCATTCTTAATCAATTCAATCCGTATTCTGTTATATTATATATTGCAAATTTATCTCAAAACTACAAAATATTGTCATGACTTTAACACTTTTTCTATAATGAGGCGTTGTTGACACAAATTACGCTTAAAAGTTAGTGAATAACACATTTATGATGATTATGTCAATGATAGCTGTTCTGATGGATGACAATGTGTGTTTTATTTGAAAATATCGTTAGTCAATGTCGAAATCTTTCACGAATCACTTTTTCATTACGAAATAACGTTTTCTGGTACGATTTTGTCCACCTAAATATGTGTGTACTTGTCCACCTAAATATATGTGTACCACATGTATACTTTAACTTCGTATTCTTGAAACTCTTCTTGGATTTTGTCCACCTAAATATATGTGTACTTGTCCACCTAAATATAGTATATGTGTACCACCTGTATACTTTAACTTCGTATTCTTGAAACTCTTGTTGGATTTTGTCCACCCAAATATACGTGTACTTGTCCACCTAAATATATGTGTACCACCTGTATACTTTAACTTCGTATTCTTGAAACTCTTGTTGGATTTTGTCCACCCAAATATATGTGTACTTGTCCACCTAAATAAATGTGTACTTGTCCACCTAAATATATGTGTACCACCTGCATACTTTAACTTCGTATTCTTGAAACTCTTGTTGGATTTTGTCCACCCAAATATATGTGTACTTGTCCACCTATATACAGTATATGTGTACCACCTGTATACTTTAACTTCGTATTCTTGAAACTCTTGTTGGATTTTGTCCACCCAAATATATGTGTACTTGTCCACCTAAATATATGTGTACCCCCTGCATACTTTAACTTCGTATTCTTGAAACTCTTGTTGGATTTTGTCCACCCTAATATATGTGTACTTGTCCATCTAAATATATGTGTACCACCTGTATGCTTTAACTTCGTATTCTTGAAACTCTTGTTGGATTTTGTCCACCCAAATATATGTGTACTTGTCCACCTAAATATATGTGTACTTGTCCACCTTAATATATGTGTACCACCTGCATACTTTAACTTTGTATTCTTGAAACTCTTGTTGGATTTCAATCTCGGCATTAGTGGCTGGTGATCAAATTAGAGATGTCTTGGAATCTGCACTTGTTTTGTTATTTCTTCGTCAGCTTTAAAACTTATGTTAATCTCAGGTAGTTCAAATAATAATTAGGTTAAGTAAGATAGTTTTCGATGTAAACAGCGTTACGCAAGTAATTATACTTCGTTATGTAATTTTAAGACATTTTAAAGAAATATGATATCTACTGGCATTAAAATCAAATTGCTAACATAACATTTGAAAAGATTTAGCTTAATATTTTATTTCGTAAAAGAGCAAGAATTTCAGCAACGTTCACATTTCGCGTAAGTTTGCGATACACATAAATAGTTGGAAAATTCTGTCTTCACATATCTGCAGGGAAAACTAAGCTGTGTCACGTATTTCAGCAAATCTAAAGCTTCATATAAATAGCTTTTGAAACACGTCGCAGTACAGAGAAGACACGGAGAGATTTGCGATGTATAAACGGTGGCAGAGATATGAAAATGAAGCAGTGTAGTAGAAATAATATTGCAAAATAGTTCCCGAGATAAAGGAGAAAGGGGGGAATAATGGATGGGAAAAATTTGCATACAAGTGATTAAAATTATTTGAGGATTAAATTAATTACGCTGTTGTCGGTAAATATGATTATTCTGTGTGATTGAAAACTGCCAAGGAATTAATTCTTGTTTACTTTTCATTTTGGTCTGTGTTTAAGTGTTTGCTAATCCTCATTTATTCCGTTTAATAATTTCAAGGAATTTACCGTAATCCTTATTTTAAGTTTGACAATACTTTGAAATATCAAATATCTACAAAATATCTTCAAGTCACAATAATCATATGGAATTAGGCATTAAATTGTGGAGGTTTTGTGATATTGTAGTTTGTTTTATCAAACACTGTTTAGTCTACTTTATGTAACGGTATAATCTTACCGGTTTCAAGGTTTTCACCTCATCAACAGGGGAGGATAAACAACACCGTTACATAAAGTGTTTGATAAAACCAATTACAATTTATGTGAATTTTATATTTTTGTTACGAGTGAGAATTTTAATGTTTGAATTTCTAATTATTGTTATAAAAAAGGACATTTTTAAGAGTAATTTTGAAAATAAAAATATTTTTGATGCGAGTTGGTATTTTTAAATTTGACTTTCATATTATTGTTGTAACTTAAGAGTATTTCAAAGTCTAAATTTCATTTAATCGTTGCAACGTGTGAGTATTTTGAAAGCAGAATTTTATTTTATTGATGTAACTTGTGAATGGAATTTACCGTAATCCCTATTTTTAGTTTGATAATACTTGGAAATATCAAATATCTATAAAATATCTTCTAGTCACAACAATAATATGGAATTGACACTTTAAAATATCCACAAGTTACATCAATAAAATAAAATTCAGTTAACTCTTAAGTTACAACAATAATATGAAAGTCAAATTTAAAAATATCGACTCGCATCAACAATAAAATTTATTTTAGACTTTGAAATATCCACTAGTAAAAAAAACAGCAATACGAAATTAAAATTTAAAATACTCACTCGTTATACTAAAATGAAAATC
The DNA here is from genome assembly GCA_949825065.1 of Odontocerum albicorne. Lineage (NCBI taxonomy): Eukaryota > Metazoa > Arthropoda > Insecta > Trichoptera > Odontoceridae > Odontocerum > Odontocerum albicorne. The sequence goes on along the minus strand of OX463849.1, from coordinate 7,523,595 downwards.
ACTTAAAAAATATCCTTCTGTTATAACAATAATTAGAAATTCAAACATTAAAATTCTCACTCCTTATAACATAAATATAAAATTCACATATTGTAATTAGTTTTTATCAAACACTGTTTATTTCATTTTATGTACCGGTCTTGTTTATGCTCCCTGTCGATGAGGTGAAAACCTTGAAACCGGTAAGATTATACCGTTATATAAAGTGGACTAAACAGTGTTTGATAAAACAAACTATAATATCTCGAAACCTCCACAATGTAAATGCCTTAACTATACATAAATTCAGGCTTAAAAATATTCACTACTAACAACAAAAAGATATATTTTATTGAACTATGGTAACTTTACTCACATCTATTCAAGTTTATTGGAAAATATATGAGAGATGTTTACCCAAAACATTATCAAGATATCAGTGATACATTGTCTAGGGGTGGCGATGAGGAAAGGAAAATTGGGGAAGTAGGTAGCATGACTGAAGCAGTATTATTAAAAGTTTTTTCAGTCGCTTTATGAAACATGTCATTGACAGAGCAGGCCTATCATTAGTTGGTTACTGAATCCAGAGTATCACTGCATGGATAGTATATAGAATGAAATAAAATCCAGTCTCACTGCATGGATAGTATATAGGATGAAATAAAATCCAGTGTCTCACTGCATGGATAGTATATAGGATGAAATAAAATTCAGAGTCTCACTGTATGGATAGTATATAGGATGAAACAAAATCCAGAGTCTCACTGTATGGATAGTATATAGGATGAAATAAAATCCAGAGTCTCACTGCATGGATAGTATATAGGATGAAATAAAATCCAGAGTCTCACTGCATGGATAGTATATAGGATGAAACAAAATCCAGAGTCTCACTGCATGGATAGTATATAGGATGAAATAAAATTCAGAGTCTCACTGCATGGATAGTATATAGGATGAAATAAAATCCAGAGTTTCACTGTATGGATAGTATATAGGATGAAATAAAATCCAGAGTGACACTGCATGGATAGTATAAAGGATGAAATAAAATCCAGAGTCTCACTGTATGGATAGTATATAGGATGAAATAAAATCCAGAGTCTCACTGCATGGATAGTATATAGGATGAAATAAAATCCAGAGTCTCACTGCATGGATACTATATAGGATGAAATAAAATCAAGAGTCTCACTGCATGGATAGTATATAGGATGAAATAAAATCCAGAGTGTCACTGCATGGATAGTATATAGAATGAAATAAAATCCAGAGTCTCACTACATGGATAGTATATAGGATGAAATAAAATCCAGAGTCTCACTGCATGGATAGTATAAAGGATGAAATAAAATCCAGAGTCTCACTGCATGGATAGTAAATAGGATGAAATAAAATCCAGAGTGTCACTGCATGGATAGTATATAGAATGAAATAAAATCCAGAGTCTCACTACATGGATAGTATATAGGATGAAATAAAATCCAGAGTCTCACTGCATGGATAGTATAAAGGATGAAATAAAATCCAGAGTCTCACTGCATGGATGTTATAGGACGAAATAAAAAAAAAATCGGTGAACTGGAAAAGCCAAAAAATAATATCTGCTTTAAGCGTAGCGCAAATTCATTCTTGGTAAGTCACAAGATATTTTCGATGAGATACGATTTATAGTAACTTTATTGTGTTGAAGATTATATATTTTTTTCAGATCCTTGTGAATAATTTTGAGGCCATCGATTAATTATTGATATATTTCTGGCTATTCAGATATTTCGAGTTTAAGTTCATTCCTAAATCACCATTAAAAAGAAAAAGAGGCTTTATTGATTTTATAATATATATGAAAATATTTTATGACAGTATCAGTAACTTACTATCGAAATAAAAAACATGATTATTATATTATTTATAGTTAAGGCATTAACATTGTGGAGGTTTAAAGACATTGTAATTTATATTATCTATAACAGAATTCAATCTTGTTTGTGCTCCCTGATGATGAGGGGAAAACCTTGGAACCGGTAGGGTTATACCGTTACAAAAATTGGAATAAACAGTGTTTGATAAAACAAATAACGAGTTAATTATTTAAAAAAATAACAAAATAATTTAATTTGGTTAGAAATTACATATTTTTGTGTAAAATTTGTATTTCTGGTTGAATTGTCAGTTTTATGTTTTTACAAGATATGTAGAATTGATGATAATTACAAAAGATTTTTTTTTTAAATTGTACTTACCGACTTCTGCCATAAGTCCAACGATATTCAACATTATGCGGTGCTATAAATCTTATCTCCATAAATTCATGAAAAGCCACAAATTTACACGAACACCTCTCAATCATTGTATTCTATCACACCTTTGTTGTATACAGTACAAGTCAAGGATTTATTTTCATGTCACCATTTCTTCCAATCAACTAGAAATATTGTATAAAATAATTAACGGAAACAAGATTGAAACCCTTTTTTTAATAAAAAGGGTTTCAATGAGAATTGAACTCATACACCCTGGGCAGGAGGACCATGTTTATAATTATTGTATTATAGTTTATTACAATATCGTTATTAAACGCCATTTATTAATTTATTTTTAAAGTCTTTTCCACATAACAGGTTTTCCTAATTCGTAATACCAAAACTAACAAGTAAAAAAAAACATTTTCAAAATAATAAAAAAATTTAAGACCTATTTCATAAAAAATAAATGTATATGTAACATTTAAACATTGTGACAAAATATGGCTTGTTAAATAACATAAAAAATATATGTACATGTACCATTTAAACATTATGACAAAATATGGCTTGTTAAATAACATAAAAAATATGTGTATATGTACATTTAAACATTATGACAAAATATGGCTTGTTAAATAACATAAAAAAATTATGTATATGTACCATTTAAACATTATGACAAAATATGACTTGTTAAATAACATAAAAAATATATGTATATGTACCATTTAAACATTATGACAAAATATGGCTTGTTAAATAACATAAAAAATATGTGTATATGTACATTTAAACATTATGACAAAATATGGCTTGTTAAATAACATAAAAAAATTATGTATATGTACCATTTAAACATTATGACAAAATATGGCTTGTTAAATAATATAAAAAATATATGTTTATGTACCATTTAAACATTATGACAAAATACGGCTTGTTAAACAACTTAAAAAAATATATCTATGTATATGTACATTTAAACATTATGACAAAATATGGCTTGTTAAATAACATAAAAAAATATATGTATGTATATGTAACATTTAAACATTATGATAAAATATGGCTTGTTAAATAACATACAAAATATATGTATATGTAACATTTAAACCTTATGATAAAATAGGGCTTGTTTAATAACATAAAAATGTATGAATATGCACATTTAAACATTATGACAAAATATTACTTGTGAAATTACATAAAAAATATATGTACTATATATGTACCATTGAAATATTATGACAAAATATGGCATGTTAAACAACATAAAAAATATATGTGTATGTAACATTTAAACATTATGATAAAATAGGGCTTGTTTAATAACATAAAAAATATATGTATATGTACATTTAAACATTATGACGAAATATGGCTTGTTAAATAACATTAAAAATATATGTTAATGTACCATTTAAACATTATGACAAAATATGGCTTGTTAAACAACATAAAAAAAATATATGAAATATTTAAACATTCTGACAAAATATTGCTTGTTAAACAACAAAAAAAATATATGTAACATTTACAGATTATGACAAAATATGACTTGATAAATAACATAAAAAATAAATTCAAGCATAACACTAAATTTAAGATTTTTTTGTGATGGAGCTGAGCGACACAGCGAGCGTTGTATTAATACAACCTCGTAAACTTATTTCATCTCTTTTAACCAACTTGAAATAAAATAAATGGGACATAATTGTAAATTAATCATTAACCGACTTTAAAATTAATTATATTTAACGGAAATCTAATTTATTACCCTATACTGAGTATATTAATCATATCTGTTTTATATTGCATAGAGTCCTTCAAATTTTTTATTCTTGGATAAAACACAGATGGCATCGCAAACTGGCCTGGGTCTCGTGACATTTTAGAAGTATAATGTATGACATTTATAAAAATGAAGTCGTATACAATACAACAGCGTGTTCAAATTGTTGAATTATTTTATGTATTGTAATCTCCGGAAACAATGTTAATTGGCCACCAAGATCATGTGATCTGACACCGTTAGACTATTTTCTCTGGGGTGACGTGAAAAGCCAGGTCTATAAAAAAGACCCCCAATCAATCCCTGAGCTGAAGGACGAAATTATTTCCATTATTGGTGAGTTAGAATCACAATTAACATGTGCCAAAATGTCATCGAAATTTTTGACAAAAGAGTGAACATCTGTGGAGCTGCAAGAGGTGCACATTTGGCGGATATTGTTTTTTGTGTTTAAATGGCATTCATTATACTTTAATGACCAATAAAAAGTTATTTGAAATCAAAGCAAATTGTATGTTTTTTTTCAAGAATTAAAAAAACCGCTCAATTTGAAAGACCCTATTTCTGTAGTACATGCTACAATAAAGTGGGCTGATAGATATTTGGCAATCTTTTCCAACCAACCAGAAAGACAACCGTGGAAACTATTCTGAAATCCTTATCGATTTTTTTTAAATTCCAACAGAAATCAAACCCGCAACCCCCAGGTTGAAAACCATGTATCTTACCAACTAGGCCACGGAGGTCATCCCTTTTATTATCATTCTTAGTTATTCTTTAGCCACAACACAACCCCCTTTTGTTTTCATAAAATTTCAAACTTATCACATTTTTTTAGTAACTTTTATATTCGCGCCATCCCTCTTGCCATTAAAAAGGTTTTAATGTAGCCAGAGGAAGCGCACAAAGAGAGTTCACCGCTTACAAGCAACCTCCTGCGGATGGTAAACTTTTGCTTAAAAACGCCATAAAACAAAAAGCTCCCGTTCGTCAACCCAAGGTTTACATTTGATTAAGCTCATGAGGCAAAAGCTCTGTTTGTTTAATGTCTACAATGTACAATAAACCAGACTTTGCTTTTAATATAAACTTTTAATGACCCTATCTCAGTATTATTTGAGTTTTCAAAGCTGCTCGAGGCTACATACGCACTCATTATGTTATTAAATCATTCTTCTTCTTACTCTCCTGCTTCTAAGTTTATCTTTTCTTAAGTCCTAATCTCTTAGTGGATTGTAATCACCTTTGTTGTCTCTCTTCTAATTACTTTTCTTTGTTAGTAAACTGTTCTTCGGAGTCTTTCAACCTGTGTCTTTTATGTTTTAGCGGTTAATAAAATGCATCTTGACTATTACGTAAAAAGTACTCATTTTGCAATAAAGATATAAATAAATGCAAGTAAGACATGTGGAAATGTGGAGACAAGGATCGACTTAGCTTATATACAAGTCAAAAATGCAAGGGGTGCTAAAATATTCCAAGTCCGCATACAACATTCGATGAAGGAGTAAGGTGTCTTTAAATAGGACCGATACTCCGAGCAAAAACTATCAACAGTGCAAGGGGTGCGTGGAAGAAGTAGACCGAGGAAAATGTATCTAGATTAAATATTTGTAAAAATTTAAAAACATATCTGTAAAAAAATCGTCCACTTGATAGAGCAAAGTTAGATCAAGTGAACGACATTTTTAGAGAAAGGAAAGTTGGAATGTCAAAACCTTTGTATACCAACACGTCACACATCATTCTACATTTTGCAGTTCACTTGGCTCGACTTTGAAACAATCTTCCTGACTCAATCAGATATGCTAAATCCTTATAGATACGAGTATTTAAGAATTCGACTAAACAAATATTTTTAATTTACATCCTTATTTCTATTTTCCCTCGGTATTTATGTTTTATTTAAGTTTTTGTTAGTTTTCTCACATATTGTTTATATACACTAGAGAAAATATACAATAACGCTTAATGCAGTGGAGATGTATGCACATAGAAAAAAACGTGGAATGTCAATGCATGAACATCGTTAAAAATACAAAGTATCAGAATGTACTTTATATAACATATTGAGAACATTTGAAATGCTGCCAGGTGATATTTTTTACAGTTTGATTCTGTATTAAGTATTATGAATCCTGATTCTCTTGAAAAAACCCCTAATCATTTGTTAAAGATCCACTCAACCATTTAGAGTATTTTAACAGTATGATTCTGTATTAACTATTATGAATCCTGATTCTCTTAAAAAAATCCCTAATCATTTGTTAAAGATCCACTCAACCATTTAGAGTATTTTTACAGTATGATTCTGTATTATTATGAATCCTGATTCTCTTTTTAAAAAAACCTAATCATTTGTTAAATACCCACTCAACCATTTAGAGTATTTTTCTAAATTAGCACTTTATAACAATATTTATCTTAGAAAAAAGAACAAAAATACGAAAAAAAAAATCAAACAATCCATATCAAAAAAGTTTATCGAATTGTCCTTTGTTGGTTTTGAATCACATAAATACGTTCCTCTTTTTACTCATATCTGTAACAATGAATCAAAAATCATCATACATTTTGAATAGATGTCAAAAAAACCTTCCCTTCTAAATGCTTTAACTTTTAAAAAATTGTTTTCGAAACTATCAAAATGAAGTATTAAAAATTCTTGGTCCATGACGTGCAGATACGAGTAAATTTACATATCCGACTACACTAGCGTGATTATTTCTACGAATATGCATATTTTTCAAACGTAATAATATGATTCTGTGACCACTCTGAAAGTAGAGCTGCAGTCACTGTAGAGTATTTCTAAATAAACGAGTATTATATCTCATGTGCGCTAAGTTACATATTATGTAGACCATAAACCGACCAAAATGATAAATGTAGACCACTGAAGCGCTTTTCAGACGTTCCTAAATTTAATTTTGTTTTGTAAAAAGTAATTTTATGTGATACATGGGTGAACACTGAAAGATTGGAGCGAGTCGAGAAATTCTCCTATTACCTTGCTTACCTTACCTTCAACTTATTTATATTTATATTTATTTGTCTTCTTCTTCTTTTTCATCTTATTTTAGGCATGTTGGCCTGTTATGGTCCTGCATCATTATTTGCCTCTTGCGAAGTCGACTGCCAGCTGTCTTTCCATCTTTTGGGAGGTCGTCCTGGAGGTCTGCTCGCTTGGGGGATACTGTCCCTGGCCATTCTTACGGCTCTTGGTTCCGCCATTCTGGATACGTGTTCGTTCCAGAACCCTCTTCTCTGTCGTCCCCATTTGACAATATCTTCAACTTCGCACATCCTTCGGATTTCTGTGTTACGTACTCTATCACGAAGGGTTTTGCCAGCGATACTCCTGAGTATCTTCATTTCGCTGGTTCGAAGGAGATTTTTGGTTCTGACAGTGTCGGCTCTGGACTCTATACTGTATGTCATTATTTATTTATTTGTAATATTTTCAATTTGATATTAATAGTGGGCTTAAGTCCCAAGTTTGGGCGCTCGTAAAGAGATCTTACTAGTCTAAACAGCGCTTTATGAATTGTCCATTTATTATTTTTATTATAAGAAGTGTTTTCATATATGACGCAACGGTTACGAGAGGTATTGAAAATTGCATATACCGAAAGGAAACATAGTCAATGGGGCACTAAAACATATACCAGATATCAAAGACGGTATCAAAACCTGCTAAAATGATAGTCCACACGAGTATTTTAGTATCAACTTGAACGTATGGGAGTGAACTGGGAAACTATTTAAAAGTGCTGAATAAATGCTGTAGAAATGCAAATATGAGTGGAAGGTATGGTAGAGGAACACCAAGGTTATCATGGTTGTATAAATAAATAAATAAAATAAATATATAAATGAAATACACAAATAAGTATCCATTGATTAAAATTTCGAAAGGAGGAAACGTTTTCTACGTTTCTATGAATAAGAAAAACTTAATAATTAAATGAACCCTGTAAATATGAGTGAAAGGTGTGGTAGAGGAAGACCAAGGAAAGTATGGTTGGATTGAAGAAATTATATTTCGAAAGAACGTCGAGTCCGAAAAATCATTGAACTTGTCTGAGAAGGTACATACTCGTATATGGATGGCATGTATGGTGCTATTTCGTCTATGTCTTACTCGGCAGAGAAATGGCGTGATGGTATATATGTAATTTTACCTGATTTTATAATTGATAATTGCCACGTCTCAACTCTCATGTACGAAATGGAGGCTTAGACGGCTTAGACACTGTAATAGGAAATATAATTTAGGACTTTTGTAGATACCATAAAGGCTTTTGAGATGTCAATCTGCAAACGTATTCTCAAAATTACCTGGTTAGATCATATTACAAATGTTGTGTACAATACAAGTGAAGTGAAGGTTCACAAAATACAAGTGAAGTGAAGGTTTCCACAATACAAGTGAAGTAAAGGTTCACAAAATGCAGTATTTCGGTCGCACATAATGAGAGGCACACGATATATTATAATACAAATAATCATCATAGAACACATAAATAGCAAATAAGGTAGAGTCATACATCGTATCTCTTGGTTTAAGAACTTGCGAAAGTAGTTGAGGTGTTGTGCTGCCGAGTTGTTACGGGCTGCAGTTAATAAAATAAGGGTTGCCATAATGGTGCTTGAGTAACCCTGCATCAACATGTAGGAAGGTTTTAATTCTGCAAAGCAACTTGCATCTCGTTCTACTAATGAGGCCATGTGTTTTCTATATCTCAATATCTATCCATAAAATTCCCACAAAATTCTCAAAAAATCCAATATTTGTTCTATGTATGCGTTATTCCACTAAAAACCAATCTGAGTTCTTTACCTCTATAAAATAAGTCTTCGACAATTACGTAAGTCTGCTTGGTGAAGTTTGGTAATATTTTGTGGTATACATACATAGCATATATTGAACTTAAATATACATATAATTATTAAATAATTTTAAAACAAGACTATTATTACTTATTATTAATTTATAATTACTACTGCTTTTTGTATCTTCATGTTAGTTTAAGATAAAGTTTTGTATTATTTGTCAATAATTTTAAGTACTGTATAACCTGTCACATGTTCATTTGTATATAAAGACACTGTTGTGTCGTTGATTAAATAAATAAATATATAAAATAGTAGAAGACATCTCGAAAAGAAAAAAAAAAAAAAAAGGTTTTTATAAAATGAAAAAACACGAACTATCTTCGAATGGATTTATTTGTCCAATTAAAAATAATTGTTTGAATGTTGTAATACTCGTACTTGTTAAAATTATTCACAGCGGTTAAAGTTCAATAAAATTAAGCATTGGAAAAGTTTTGAGATAAAAAAATCTCTACAAGATATTGTATTTGCTTTTACGTTACATATATTATTTTATTTGACTACAAGCCTTCAGAATGGAATGTCAAGTAGACGAAAGTGAGCATTTTAAACACCTCCAGTGGACTTCGATGAGGACCGCTTAAAACATATTATTCATGAAGATCCCCTTAAAACCACAGTAGAATTGGCTGAGCAGATGAATTATAGTCACATGACTGTATACTGCCATCTTAAATCAATGGTAAAAGTCCAGAAAGTTCGGCGCTTGGGTTCAACATTGTCAGGACTTGGGTACGGCCGACCAATTAGTTTATTGTAGTTAAAAATAACCATTAAAAATAGCGAACCGGGACAGTCAAAGGGAGATCTTGCGTCATTTTCGAGAAGGATTGCTTCCTATTGTTTCAAGCTTAACTGCCTCGAGTGGCTGGCTTTGTCGTCCCGTTTGTATAGAAATACACGACACTTTATGAGGATCGGCAATTAGTGTTCCGTCTTACGATCTGATTTATTGCAGTCACAGATAACTATTGTTACTAAGAAAAGAAATAAAACTTTGCGCAAGATATATTTCAGAGGGTGTATGCGCTTTTATGACCGCGATTGTTATGCGAGAAAGAAAAAAGGGGTCAAAAATTTCTCTTCTCCTTTCTAAAGAAATACGTCGCGCTTAATTTATTGCGGACATAGTTAAATATGGATTCAACGGTAAGAAGACAAAAAAAAAACACTTCACTCGAGATACATTTCAAAGAAGTGACTATTGTCCCTTAAGCAATTTTAAGTGTCGCCTTTAGGGTTACCGGATGTTATACAAAAGGGATTCTCGACTTAATTACGCTGTGAAAGTTTAAATATACTATTCATTGGCAAAATAACGTCCGGCCGGACAAAAAAGATTTATGATTTTTTTAACGGTCGCGAGCAACTTTCTAAAGAGTTCCAAAATGGCGGAGCTTGGGGAGATCCCTTAAATAAAGGAACCGCGATCTCCCCACATCTTTCTCGCCACGAAGTTATCAAGTCAACATCATTCTCGTCTTGACGCTGTTCGCGAACTTGAACAAGCTTTTCTCACATTTGATTGTTCATTCTTATTTGATACAATTTGTCCGGTAAATTCTGGAGGAACTGAGTCGTGTGGGTGTATTACGGCACGAATTGGCGGTCGCCAACCACTGAGGGAATTTCTTCACATCAGCGACCCTGTAGTAACAGTATAAGGTCAGAGGGCCATATACGAGTCGACCTGGTCATACACTTGAAGCGGATCTGGGATAATACATTTTGTCCTGTATTGGAGTAAGATCAACCTTATTTATCCTCTTTTGCTTGTCATTTTATGGTGATATCTGAGTATTCTAGAGATTGGCGAGATCTAATCTTTGAGAATTGACACATTTCCGCAACGGACTGTTGTGTGATTACCCCTGATAATAAATTACTTCGACTGCCTGTCCATCTGAAAGGTTAGCGGAGTAGCAGAGAGAAATCTGCCCATTTGATTTTCCTGACGGAGTATCAGCTCGTCAGGATTAAATATATAACCTATTAACAGCAAATATGTGTTTCATTATGTATTTATACCTACCCAAGCACTGACGAATGCCTACCTCTTCCCACGACATCTTGAGATCTTATTGAGCCTTGTTTTACCTATACTGAGCTACCGGAGTAAGAGTCATACATTGTAACATCCAGGCTTTTAGTAATCCAACTTAATTAATTAAAGGGCAAAAAGTCTGAAACTGGCCGCCTTTCAACGCGGGGCCTAGAGGTTCGTCGTCGGGCTTGGACGGTATAATTTGTATTTTTATGTTTTTTTTCCTTTCTTTCTTCTTTTGGTACTAGAATAATTTGTGCATTACTGTATTGTGTACTGTGTATTGGAATTTTATGTTTTTTTTCTTCTTTTTTCATTTTTCGATTTGAATATCTTGTGCATTACTTTATTGTATACTGTGTATTTGAATTTTATGTTTTTTTCTTCTTTTTTTCTTTTTTTGATTTGAATATCTTGTGCATTACTTTATTGTATACTGTGTATTTGAATTTTATGTTTTCTTCTTTCTTTTCTTCCTTTTTTTTTTTTTTTTTCGAAATTTTGTGCATTATTGTATCGTATACGGTGTATAATTTTGTTATATTATTTTGATTAACTGCGTATAACTCGGTAAAGAATCGAAAGCAATTCAGGACCGTTAAAACGACAAAGCATAGGCTTTGTACTTCAGTCAAGTCGGTCGGGCGGAAATTGATTTGAGTACCGTTTGTTTGGCGGTCATTTTGTGTATAAGTTGAGGATTTTATTTAATAATTAAATAAAATATAATAACCAACTAATAACGTGCGGCTGATAAAAGCTGTGCGAGTGTAGGTAGTTATTTTCTAAAATTAGAAAAAATCGAGTTGAGCGTAGTTTTACGAGGAGTATAATCTCGAATTTGGCCGGTAATCGGATAGGCAGAGCTAGTGGAACGCCATAGTTTCTTGTGATTGGCCGGGTGTTTAGCAGCTGATAGAAGTTCCTTGTTGCATTGGCAAGGAATAATTCGTTACGTTTTCTTTCCGGTTGGATAGAGTTAGTGGCGTATTCCGGAGTTTGGATCGCTTTGAAGATTTTTAAATTATCAACAAAAAATAGAATATTTAGAGCACTAAGTTTGCCAACTATAACATTATTCGTTCAGAGCCGTCCGGCTGTTTCGCTAATTAAGTTTGACGAATACTAGCTGTCGTACATCTGGTCGGCGAGATTAGTAGTAGACCGGTGTTATAATAGCGTGGCCGGGTGATCGAACTTATTGAATTATTCTATTTTAGGCCTTTAAGGTAGAGTTGTTTTCTTCGATTACATGCGATTGGAATTTCTGGTGAAGGCTATTCCTGAGATTGGGAACGCGTATTAATAACAGCGTGGCCTAGAGTCTTGGGGATTTCTAATCTTTCAGATAGAACTCTCACCTTGCTAGCTGAGGATAAGTCCACAATGAGTCCTATTGACAATATTACGAGTGCAACTAAGGAGAGATTGATTGGGGAATTGATGGAAAGGGGAATCACTCCGGGTAACAAACTCCCCAGGTTGCGTCGGCAAGCATGGAGCTACAATCGGGGCCTCGTTCACTCTCCTACAGAAGAGGTTATATTGCCTCAAAGGTCTAAGGCACATGTTAATTTGCGAGGAGCCCCGGAATTTTCTATGGAACTGGTTTCCGGAGCGACAGCCCCTCGTTCGGACTCTTCCTTGCCATTTACCGGGTCTTGCCCTTCAAGAGACTTGGGAATGTTGCCGTCTCCTAGCACTAGAGGTAATCAATTACCTCCATTAAATATCAATTTTTCATCGTGGCCAGTGGATCCGTTTAATGGCTCGGGTAGCGTACGTCAGTTTTTGGTTAGGCTCGAGGAAATAGCACACGCACGTAGGTTCGATGTAGACTCTCTCTCTCCCGTCCTACCTGAATTTTTGCGCGACAGAGCCCTGACCTTTTTCAGGATTACGTATAGGAACCCTATGAGATGGGCTACATTGAAGGCACATTTTTTGGAGAGGTTCGAATCGGAGAGTTTTATGATAGATAGAAAGCTGGATATTTGGGCATCCAAGCAGGGTCACGAAGAATCTTCCACCGATTATATCTCCCGAATTTTGGAGGTAAACAGTACACTGGACTCTGCCTTGACAGAGGTGGAGCTGTTACAGGTGTTCAAGAGAGGGCTTCACGTTAGGTTTAGCTCAGTCCTTGTCAGTACGCGGCCTGCGTCAGTACGAGAGATGGAAAGAGTATGTGCCTCTTTCGAACAAATGAACAGGAGTGGTGAGGTATCACCCCGGCCGCTGCAGATGCAGCCAAGGGTAAGGGCACGTGTGTCATCCGTCTCACAGAAGGTTATCGGTAGAGGGCCGACCTTGTTGAGGTGTTTCTTGTGCAATCTTCCGCATCATATTGCCCGCGACTGTCCGCACAAACCACTTATCCAGAAGGAACCGGATAAGTCGCCAAGTAATCGCGTAAGGAGTCGTGCCGAGACTTCTAGACCTTTTACTTTGCTGACGGATACTTCGCGTCCGCCGCCGAGCTCCTTAATTCCAAAAAACAGATAGGGGACCAACCCGGTCAAGGTAATTCGGAGCTAAGGGGTTGGTCAAAAACAATAGAATTAAGAAATAATAGCCGTAACCTTAGTGCCATAGAAATTTCAAATGCTAGGGATGAGAGACCCTATCTTCATTGTGAAATTCAGGGCTCACCATTTAGGGCGTTGCTAGATTCAGGTGCAGCAATTAACGTAATAGGTGGTAATCTGTATAAGAATTTTAAGGACTTACGGTTTATTATGCGAACTGCTGAGGGAGTTGTTCACACGGCTGATAGTCAGGGACGTCGAGTGCTGGGTACAATCCAGTTGCCTTTACATTATGACCACCAAACTGTGTTGGTGGAATTCCAGGTAGTTCCTTCCTTAGATACTTGCTTGGTGCTCGGTATTCCCTTTTTGAAGCGTTCCGGGCTTTCGCCGAAATTGTTTTCTCATTCGAGTAGGAGTTAATGGCTCAATAATGCCTCCATTGTTCCGAAAAAGGATGATTCTGCTCGAATTTTATTGGGCCTCGCAAACTGAATTCGGTGACGCAGTCGGACTGTTATCGGTTACCGAACGTCAACCGAATTCTCGATAATCTTCGAGATACGCGCTACCTCACTGCTTTAGATCTGAGCCATGAGTTTTGGCTGATGCCATTAAGCAAAGAGTCTAAACGTAAGACGGCACTCTTTGTAGAGGGCCGGGGACAATATCGGTTTGTGGTCACCCCATTTGGCTTAAAAAACATTCCTGCTGAGATGCAACGAATGATGGAACAATTGTTCGCCGATCAGGGTGACCAGGGTTCTGTACCATGTTGGTTTAATAATATGCAAACAGGACTGAGAGTCTTGGAGATAATTAATTATTGACTTTATTGATCTCAGGTAAAGGCTTGAGAGTTATAATTCTTGTGTGTTTTTCCGTATCTGATTATCTGCCATGCATACATCTTATTATCCTGAATTGTATTTTTTTTTGTTGCATTAATTATATTTATAATTTCATTTCTGTTAGTATTGTATTGTATTTGTGCCTATGTATTGTATTTGGTATTGTGTTCCTTTGAGGTTGCCTTCTAGACGTACGGCTATAATTGTTTGTGCCTGTGCGTATATTAGGAAGCCGTACTACAGGGTTATACAAATCCGAATTTTGCGATGACGCATGCAAATGTCTAGGTCATCTTACGTACCGCGACGAACTCAGGAGGGTTCCTAGTAGAGAGTAATATTGTAGAAGTTTCATAACCAGCGGCATGGTAAATAAGTTAGAATTTTACTCGTATTACCCGTATATTGTAGTTAGTTCAGTTTAATTTTCGAAACAACGCCTAGCCTTGCGGTAAGCTCGCCAGCCATAAGCTTCATGATACCGCAGATGTAATAGAAACCTAGATCGCTGATTAATTAGTACAAGTATGTCACCAAAGGGCGAAAAAACTTTGATTTGTTTTTCTATCGCAAGGGTATTACACACCCTGATTTTTAGAACGTCTACATATATAACGCGTGGTGACAACTTAATGTGCTCGGGCAGGAAATCAGAGACCTTAGGGCGCATGTCTGTATACAAGCGAGCGAGTATACCATGCAGTATTGAAGCAACATGTTCGTTTAACCTCCTTCATCGGGAGCGGAGCATGTTTTCACGATGCTGGCCGTAGTATAAAGTTGGCAAGTTGTTTAAACTTCATCGTTGAGGTGGCGTCATCGAAAACTATTAGTTAAAGGTATATGAGGAATAGATATCCCCGCCGTGATCCGCATCATATAAGCACAGCTGAGGGTGACGAGGCTAGTCCCCTCTGCTGGAAATTAGTGGATTACTAGAATCATATGATATCACGGATAAAGGGTTAGCAGCGTTAGTTACCATCCGCAGAAGACTAGCATAGGAGAGGTTTAATTCCTCATTAATTACGTGTTCGTCATGTGGTTTAGAGTAAACCAATGTGAGTGATGCGAACACCTAGGGAAGGATTTGTTCATGCCTCAATGATACTGTGAGAATAGCAGGATGAGTTCACCTTTCCTCTCATCGGCATAATCTCTACCCTGCCCCTCATGGATCGTTCTTCGAATAGAGGGGCCGTGCCGGAAGAACGTTTTGTTCGCACTTCTTGCGATAACTAATGGTATAAGGCAAAGGGAACAACCTTTAGGATAAAAGTACAGATAGGTTGTGGCAGGCTGGAAGCTAAGCGCTGCTTGGTGTAGTTCACACCTAGGTTATAAACCACCTAGTTGGACAGGTGGTATGGAGAGGGTATTTTAGCCAATCAAACGCTGGGCGATACTTCAGCAACAAGTTAGCGCCCCGATTTGTCAAGTGTGTGGTCACAAGGAAAATTTCCGACACAATATATGAACTGTCTGACCTGAAGGGGAAAGTGGCAGGTAAATTTCACGTCAAAGACATCGCCAAGGTGGAATAAGGGCTCCACTACGGTGAATTGACACGAGAGCTGCCGTGGCACTTGTGGTAATTCAGTTATACCAAATTAGGTTTCCATGTTCCAAGAAAAAAAATATGGTGGCGCTCAATAGACCATGTGCTGGACAATGAGTGGTGAATTTTTGCTGATAGCATAGCGTTTGTATGCACGTATTTTGATAGAGCGTCGACGCTCACCTCCTCATGATGTCACATTGGATACATCCTTACCAATTCCTTATCCTGTTCTGTCAAGGGTCGCTCACCTGGCACGAGGTCGTATAGGTTGAATGGAAGGCAGCTCCATGATAGGGAATGAGTGGGGTTGCTACAGGGGTTTGGGAAGTGCTGCTGGGAAGTATGAATGAAAGGGATTTGGTGCGTGCTTTGGTGGGGGGGGCTTTCGATGGGATATCCTTTAATTGTGAGGCTTCGGCCAATGATTTTTTTTTTTTTTTGTTGTTTTGTATATTTTTTTTATTGTAACTGTCAGTCCGGTCTAGGTGGGCAGGCGTCCGCGACGCCATCGGTACACGGAGGTGCATAGTATGATATGACTACGTCATGCACATCTTGGCTCCGCCCGTTGGTTCTGCGGCCGTCGCACCGACGACAGAGGTGGGCGCTCGCGGCACCATTGGTACCAGGACCTCCATAGTAGTGTGTATGGACTCCGCCCTTTGGGTCCGCAGGCGTCACACTGGTGACAAAGGTTTTATTGTCAGTCCGGTCCAGGTGGGCAGGCGTCCGTGGCGCCATCGGTACCCGAACGTAGGTAGCATGGTGTGGGGACATCATGCGTATCTTGGGTCCGCCCGTTGGTTCTGCGGCCGTCGCACCGACGACTTAGGTGGGCGCTCGTGGGCACCATTGGGACAAGGACGACCGTAGTTTTGTGCGTGGACAACATGTACAACTTGGCTCCGCCCTTTGGGTCCGCGGGTGTCGCACTGGTGACAACGGTTGTGGAGTAGGCTCCAACCAATCAGCGAAAGGCTTACGGATGGCCTATATACATCCAGTAGGGGGCTTACGGATGGCCTATATACATCCAGTGGAGGCTTACGGATGGCCTATATACATCCAGTGGGGGTTGTTGAGTGTGACTCCAACCATGGGCGTCATGAACCCAAATTTGCATGTGCTCCCGGTCTAGGTGGACGCTCATGGCACCGTCGGTGCCCGGATAACCATGGTATTTTATGGATCATGCGAGTTTTGGCACCGTCCGTGATGTGTGTGGGCGTCGCACTGACGACTCTGGCTAGCACGAGAATTGGCACTAAAGGGATGACGATCCCCGAGGTGATGATATTATAAACACATATTTGCTGTATTGTATAACCAAGTGTAACTGTTTCTTGTCAGTTTTTAGACCTGGAGGAGGCCTATAGTCAGATGTCGCCCCTATGAGTGGTGTCTCAGGGCCGTGTAATGGAAAATCGTATGTTAAATGTGTCTTATATAGTCTCATTATTGATATATCGCCAGACTTGTATCTTGCAATATCAAAGATCACCAGACAAGCGGGAGGAAACTCACCTTGCTTCCTTAATTTAAGTGATTAGGTTAGGAAACTAAATCAGTGCCCCTAAAAGTGCAGACTATCGGATCCGGTTCTGGGGAAGCCGTTGTGAACTAACATAATTACTATTAAGTAACTTGATCTGTTTTTGGGCATTACTCTTGTGAGTGTGTTGCCTTTGTAATCTTAAATGTTTGTACATTTTTCTATTGTAAATTAATAAGAATTATTATGTGTAACCATGCTGTAGAGAAGGCGATAGTATCTGTTCTTGAACATTACTCTTGTGACTGTTTTGTCTTGTTATCCTAAATGTTGTATGTTTCTTTTTTTTGTAAAAATAATAATAAGACTTATTATGTGTAACCATGTTGAGGGGAAGGCGATAATTGATGTTCTCCTGTATTGTGCCTTGCTCTATAAAATGTTTAACTGTTTCCAGGTGTTCTTAGATAGGGAAGCCCTGAGAGTTAGTTTTTCGTGGTTTCCTACTCTTTCGCAAATGCAGGGGCTTATTAAATCGTCCACGAGCGTATCCGGCATGACCCAGTAACGTCATGCCCTTTAGCATAGTATCTTATCCTTGTTTCGGCAAGCAGGTGTATGACCAATTGACACAGGGCCGTAATCAGTACTTGAATTATTATTTTTTTTTTTTAATATTTTTTTTTCTTTTCGGTAACATAAAATGGAGTGTCAGGACTTGGGTACGGCCGACCAATTAGTTTATTGTAGTTAAAAATAACCATTAAAAATAGCGAACCGGGACAGTCAAAGGGAGATCTTGCGTCATTTTCGAGAAGGATTGCTTCCTATTGTTTCAAGCTTAACTGCCTCGAGTGGCTGGCTTTGTCGTCCCGTTTGTATAGAAATACACGACACTTTATGAGGATCGGCAATTAGTGTTCCGTCTTACGATCTGATTTATTGCAGTCACAGATAACTATTGTTACTAAGAAAAGAAATAAAACTTTGCGCAAGATATATTTCAGAGGGTGTATGCGCTTTTATGACCGCGATTGTTATGCGAGAAAGAAAAAAGGGGTCAAAAATTTCTCTTCTCCTTTCTAAAGAAATACGTCGCGCTTAATTTATTGCGGACATAGTTAAATATGGATTCAACGGTAAGAAGACAAAAAAAAAACACTTCACTCGAGATACATTTCAAAGAAGTGACTATTGTCCCTTAAGCAATTTTAAGTGTCGCCTTTAGGGTTACCGGATGTTATACAAAAGGGATTCTCGACTTAATTACGCTGTGAAAGTTTAAATATACTATTCATTGGCAAAATAACGTCCGGCCGGACAAAAAAGATTTATGATTTTTTTAACGGTCGCGAGCAACTTTCTAAAGAGTTCCAAAATGGCGGAGCTTGGGGAGATCCCTTAAATAAAGGAACCGCGATCTCCCCACATCTTTCTCGCCACGAAGTTATCAAGTCAACATCATTCTCGTCTTGACGCTGTTCGCGAACTTGAACAAGCTTTTCTCACATTTGATTGTTCATTCTTATTTGATACAATTTGTCCGGTAAATTCTGGAGGAACTGAGTCGTGTGGGTGTATTACGGCACGAATTGGCGGTCGCCAACCACTGAGGGAATTTCTTCACATCAGCGACCCTGTAGTAACAGTATAAGGTCAGAGGGCCATATACGAGTCGACCTGGTCATACACTTGAAGCGGATCTGGGATAATACATTTTGTCCTGTATTGGAGTAAGATCAACCTTATTTATCCTCTTTTGCTTGTCATTTTATGGTGATATCTGAGTATTCTAGAGATTGGCGAGATCTAATCTTTGAGAATTGACACATTTCCGCAACGGACTGTTGTGTGATTACCCCTGATAATAAATTACTTCGACTGCCTGTCCATCTGAAAGGTTAGCGGAGTAGCAGAGAGAAATCTGCCCATTTGATTTTCCTGACGGAGTATCAGCTCGTCAGGATTAAATATATAACCTATTAACAGCAAATATGTGTTTCATTATGTATTTATACCTACCCAAGCACTGACGAATGCCTACCTCTTCCCACGACATCTTGAGATCTTATTGAGCCTTGTTTTACCTATACTGAGCTACCGGAGTAAGAGTCATACATTGTAACATCCAGGCTTTTAGTAATCCAACTTAATTAATTAAAGGGCAAAAAGTCTGAAACTGGCCGCCTTTCAACGCGGGGCCTAGAGGTTCGTCGTCGGGCTTGGACGGTATAATTTGTATTTTTATGTTTTTTTTCCTTTCTTTCTTCTTTTGGTACTAGAATAATTTGTGCATTACTGTATTGTGTACTGTGTATTGGAATTTTATGTTTTTTTTCTTCTTTTTTCATTTTTCGATTTGAATATCTTGTGCATTACTTTATTGTATACTGTGTATTTGAATTTTATGTTTTTTTCTTCTTTTTTTCTTTTTTTGATTTGAATATCTTGTGCATTACTTTATTGTATACTGTGTATTTGAATTTTATGTTTTCTTCTTTCTTTTCTTCCTTTTTTTTTTTTTTTTTCGAAATTTTGTGCATTATTGTATCGTATACGGTGTATAATTTTGTTATATTATTTTGATTAACTGCGTATAACTCGGTAAAGAATCGAAAGCAATTCAGGACCGTTAAAACGACAAAGCATAGGCTTTGTACTTCAGTCAAGTCGGTCGGGCGGAAATTGATTTGAGTACCGTTTGTTTGGCGGTCATTTTGTGTATAAGTTGAGGATTTTATTTAATAATTAAATAAAATATAATAACCAACTAATAACGTGCGGCTGATAAAAGCTGTGCGAGTGTAGGTAGTTATTTTCTAAAATTAGAAAAAATCGAGTTGAGCGTAGTTTTACGAGGAGTATAATCTCGAATTTGGCCGGTAATCGGATAGGCAGAGCTAGTGGAACGCCATAGTTTCTTGTGATTGGCCGGGTGTTTAGCAGCTGATAGAAGTTCCTTGTTGCATTGGCAAGGAATAATTCGTTACGTTTTCTTTCCGGTTGGATAGAGTTAGTGGCGTATTCCGGAGTTTGGATCGCTTTGAAGATTTTTAAATCATCAACAAAAAATAGAATATTTAGAGCACTAAGTTTGCCAACTATAACATTATTCGTTCAGAGCCGTCCGGCTGTTTCGCTAATTAAGTTTGACGAATACTAGCTGTCGTACATCTGGTCGGCGAGATTAGTAGTAGACCGGTGTTATAATAGCGTGGCCGGGTGATCGAACTTATTGAATTATTCTATTTTAGGCCTTTAAGGTAGAGTTGTTTTCTTCGATTACATGCGATTGGAATTTCTGGTGAAGGCTATTCCTGAGATTGGG
Source organism: Odontocerum albicorne (assembly GCA_949825065.1). Classification (NCBI taxonomy): domain Eukaryota; kingdom Metazoa; phylum Arthropoda; class Insecta; order Trichoptera; family Odontoceridae; genus Odontocerum; species Odontocerum albicorne. Next base: position 7,502,872 of record OX463849.1, on the reverse strand, counting down.
AACGCGTATTAATAACAGCGTGGCCTAGAGTCTTGGGGATTTCTAATCTTTCAGATAGAACTCTCACCTTGCTAGCTGAGGATAAGTCCACAATGAGTCCTATTGACAATATTACGAGTGCAACTAAGGAGAGATTGATTGGGGAATTGATGGAAAGGGGAATCACTCCGGGTAACAAACTCCCCAGGTTGCGTCGGCAAGCATGGAGCTACAATCGGGGCCTCGTTCACTCTCCTACAGAAGAGGTTATATTGCCTCAAAGGTCTAAGGCACATGTTAATTTGCGAGGAGCCCCGGAATTTTCTATGGAACTGGTTTCCGGAGCGACAGCCCCTCGTTCGGACTCTTCCTTGCCATTTACCGGGTCTTGCCCTTCAAGAGACTTGGGAATGTTGCCGTCTCCTAGCACTAGAGGTAATCAATTACCTCCATTAAATATCAATTTTTCATCGTGGCCAGTGGATCCGTTTAATGGCTCGGGTAGCGTACGTCAGTTTTTGGTTAGGCTCGAGGAAATAGCACACGCACGTAGGTTCGATGTAGACTCTCTCTCTCCCGTCCTACCTGAATTTTTGCGCGACAGAGCCCTGACCTTTTTCAGGATTACGTATAGGAACCCTATGAGATGGGCTACATTGAAGGCACATTTTTTGGAGAGGTTCGAATCGGAGAGTTTTATGATAGATAGAAAGCTGGATATTTGGGCATCCAAGCAGGGTCACGAAGAATCTTCCACCGATTATATCTCCCGAATTTTGGAGGTAAACAGTACACTGGACTCTGCCTTGACAGAGGTGGAGCTGTTACAGGTGTTCAAGAGAGGGCTTCACGTTAGGTTTAGCTCAGTCCTTGTCAGTACGCGGCCTGCGTCAGTACGAGAGATGGAAAGAGTATGTGCCTCTTTCGAACAAATGAACAGGAGTGGTGAGGTATCACCCCGGCCGCTGCAGATGCAGCCAAGGGTAAGGGCACGTGTGTCATCCGTCTCACAGAAGGTTATCGGTAGAGGGCCGACCTTGTTGAGGTGTTTCTTGTGCAATCTTCCGCATCATATTGCCCGCGACTGTCCGCACAAACCACTTATCCAGAAGGAACCGGATAAGTCGCCAAGTAATCGCGTAAGGAGTCGTGCCGAGACTTCTAGACCTTTTACTTTGCTGACGGATACTTCGCGTCCGCCGCCGAGCTCCTTAATTCCAAAAAACAGATAGGGGACCAACCCGGTCAAGGTAATTCGGAGCTAAGGGGTTGGTCAAAAACAATAGAATTAAGAAATAATAGCCGTAACCTTAGTGCCATAGAAATTTCAAATGCTAGGGATGAGAGACCCTATCTTCATTGTGAAATTCAGGGCTCACCATTTAGGGCGTTGCTAGATTCAGGTGCAGCAATTAACGTAATAGGTGGTAATCTGTATAAGAATTTTAAGGACTTACGGTTTATTATGCGAACTGCTGAGGGAGTTGTTCACACGGCTGATAGTCAGGGACGTCGAGTGCTGGGTACAATCCAGTTGCCTTTACATTATGACCACCAAACTGTGTTGGTGGAATTCCAGGTAGTTCCTTCCTTAGATACTTGCTTGGTGCTCGGTATTCCCTTTTTGAAGCGTTCCGGGCTTTCGCCGAAATTGTTTTCTCATTCGAGTAGGAGTTAATGGCTCAATAATGCCTCCATTGTTCCGAAAAAGGATGATTCTGCTCGAATTTTATTGGGCCTCGCAAACTGAATTCGGTGACGCAGTCGGACTGTTATCGGTTACCGAACGTCAACCGAATTCTCGATAATCTTCGAGATACGCGCTACCTCACTGCTTTAGATCTGAGCCATGAGTTTTGGCTGATGCCATTAAGCAAAGAGTCTAAACGTAAGACGGCACTCTTTGTAGAGGGCCGGGGACAATATCGGTTTGTGGTCACCCCATTTGGCTTAAAAAACATTCCTGCTGAGATGCAACGAATGATGGAACAATTGTTCGCCGATCAGGGTGACCAGGGTTCTGTACCATGTTGGTTTAATAATATGCAAACAGGACTGAGAGTCTTGGAGATAATTAATTATTGACTTTATTGATCTCAGGTAAAGGCTTGAGAGTTATAATTCTTGTGTGTTTTTCCGTATCTGATTATCTGCCATGCATACATCTTATTATCCTGAATTGTATTTTTTTTTGTTGCATTAATTATATTTATAATTTCATTTCTGTTAGTATTGTATTGTATTTGTGCCTATGTATTGTATTTGGTATTGTGTTCCTTTGAGGTTGCCTTCTAGACGTACGGCTATAATTGTTTGTGCCTGTGCGTATATTAGGAAGCCGTACTACAGGGTTATACAAATCCGAATTTTGCGATGACGCATGCAAATGTCTAGGTCATCTTACGTACCGCGACGAACTCAGGAGGGTTCCTAGTAGAGAGTAATATTGTAGAAGTTTCATAACCAGCGGCATGGTAAATAAGTTAGAATTTTACTCGTATTACCCGTATATTGTAGTTAGTTCAGTTTAATTTTCGAAACAACGCCTAGCCTTGCGGTAAGCTCGCCAGCCATAAGCTTCATGATACCGCAGATGTAATAGAAACCTAGATCGCTGATTAATTAGTACAAGTATGTCACCAAAGGGCGAAAAAACTTTGATTTGTTTTTCTATCGCAAGGGTATTACACACCCTGATTTTTAGAACGTCTACATATATAACGCGTGGTGACAACTTAATGTGCTCGGGCAGGAAATCAGAGACCTTAGGGCGCATGTCTGTATACAAGCGAGCGAGTATACCATGCAGTATTGAAGCAACATGTTCGTTTAACCTCCTTCATCGGGAGCGGAGCATGTTTTCACGATGCTGGCCGTAGTATAAAGTTGGCAAGTTGTTTAAACTTCATCGTTGAGGTGGCGTCATCGAAAACTATTAGTTAAAGGTATATGAGGAATAGATATCCCCGCCGTGATCCGCATCATATAAGCACAGCTGAGGGTGACGAGGCTAGTCCCCTCTGCTGGAAATTAGTGGATTACTAGAATCATATGATATCACGGATAAAGGGTTAGCAGCGTTAGTTACCATCCGCAGAAGACTAGCATAGGAGAGGTTTAATTCCTCATTAATTACGTGTTCGTCATGTGGTTTAGAGTAAACCAATGTGAGTGATGCGAACACCTAGGGAAGGATTTGTTCATGCCTCAATGATACTGTGAGAATAGCAGGATGAGTTCACCTTTCCTCTCATCGGCATAATCTCTACCCTGCCCCTCATGGATCGTTCTTCGAATAGAGGGGCCGTGCCGGAAGAACGTTTTGTTCGCACTTCTTGCGATAACTAATGGTATAAGGCAAAGGGAACAACCTTTAGGATAAAAGTACAGATAGGTTGTGGCAGGCTGGAAGCTAAGCGCTGCTTGGTGTAGTTCACACCTAGGTTATAAACCACCTAGTTGGACAGGTGGTATGGAGAGGGTATTTTAGCCAATCAAACGCTGGGCGATACTTCAGCAACAAGTTAGCGCCCCGATTTGTCAAGTGTGTGGTCACAAGGAAAATTTCCGACACAATATATGAACTGTCTGACCTGAAGGGGAAAGTGGCAGGTAAATTTCACGTCAAAGACATCGCCAAGGTGGAATAAGGGCTCCACTACGGTGAATTGACACGAGAGCTGCCGTGGCACTTGTGGTAATTCAGTTATACCAAATTAGGTTTCCATGTTCCAAGAAAAAAAATATGGTGGCGCTCAATAGACCATGTGCTGGACAATGAGTGGTGAATTTTTGCTGATAGCATAGCGTTTGTATGCACGTATTTTGATAGAGCGTCGACGCTCACCTCCTCATGATGTCACATTGGATACATCCTTACCAATTCCTTATCCTGTTCTGTCAAGGGTCGCTCACCTGGCACGAGGTCGTATAGGTTGAATGGAAGGCAGCTCCATGATAGGGAATGAGTGGGGTTGCTACAGGGGTTTGGGAAGTGCTGCTGGGAAGTATGAATGAAAGGGATTTGGTGCGTGCTTTGGTGGGGGGGGCTTTCGATGGGATATCCTTTAATTGTGAGGCTTCGGCCAATGATTTTTTTTTTTTTTTGTTGTTTTGTATATTTTTTTTATTGTAACTGTCAGTCCGGTCTAGGTGGGCAGGCGTCCGCGACGCCATCGGTACACGGAGGTGCATAGTATGATATGACTACGTCATGCACATCTTGGCTCCGCCCGTTGGTTCTGCGGCCGTCGCACCGACGACAGAGGTGGGCGCTCGCGGCACCATTGGTACCAGGACCTCCATAGTAGTGTGTATGGACTCCGCCCTTTGGGTCCGCAGGCGTCACACTGGTGACAAAGGTTTTATTGTCAGTCCGGTCCAGGTGGGCAGGCGTCCGTGGCGCCATCGGTACCCGAACGTAGGTAGCATGGTGTGGGGACATCATGCGTATCTTGGGTCCGCCCGTTGGTTCTGCGGCCGTCGCACCGACGACTTAGGTGGGCGCTCGTGGGCACCATTGGGACAAGGACGACCGTAGTTTTGTGCGTGGACAACATGTACAACTTGGCTCCGCCCTTTGGGTCCGCGGGTGTCGCACTGGTGACAACGGTTGTGGAGTAGGCTCCAACCAATCAGCGAAAGGCTTACGGATGGCCTATATACATCCAGTAGGGGGCTTACGGATGGCCTATATACATCCAGTGGAGGCTTACGGATGGCCTATATACATCCAGTGGGGGTTGTTGAGTGTGACTCCAACCATGGGCGTCATGAACCCAAATTTGCATGTGCTCCCGGTCTAGGTGGACGCTCATGGCACCGTCGGTGCCCGGATAACCATGGTATTTTATGGATCATGCGAGTTTTGGCACCGTCCGTGATGTGTGTGGGCGTCGCACTGACGACTCTGGCTAGCACGAGAATTGGCACTAAAGGGATGACGATCCCCGAGGTGATGATATTATAAACACATATTTGCTGTATTGTATAACCAAGTGTAACTGTTTCTTGTCAGTTTTTAGACCTGGAGGAGGCCTATAGTCAGATGTCGCCCCTATGAGTGGTGTCTCAGGGCCGTGTAATGGAAAATCGTATGTTAAATGTGTCTTATATAGTCTCATTATTGATATATCGCCAGACTTGTATCTTGCAATATCAAAGATCACCAGACAAGCGGGAGGAAACTCACCTTGCTTCCTTAATTTAAGTGATTAGGTTAGGAAACTAAATCAGTGCCCCTAAAAGTGCAGACTATCGGATCCGGTTCTGGGGAAGCCGTTGTGAACTAACATAATTACTATTAAGTAACTTGATCTGTTTTTGGGCATTACTCTTGTGAGTGTGTTGCCTTTGTAATCTTAAATGTTTGTACATTTTTCTATTGTAAATTAATAAGAATTATTATGTGTAACCATGCTGTAGAGAAGGCGATAGTATCTGTTCTTGAACATTACTCTTGTGACTGTTTTGTCTTGTTATCCTAAATGTTGTATGTTTCTTTTTTTTGTAAAAATAATAATAAGACTTATTATGTGTAACCATGTTGAGGGGAAGGCGATAATTGATGTTCTCCTGTATTGTGCCTTGCTCTATAAAATGTTTAACTGTTTCCAGGTGTTCTTAGATAGGGAAGCCCTGAGAGTTAGTTTTTCGTGGTTTCCTACTCTTTCGCAAATGCAGGGGCTTATTAAATCGTCCACGAGCGTATCCGGCATGACCCAGTAACGTCATGCCCTTTAGCATAGTATCTTATCCTTGTTTCGGCAAGCAGGTGTATGACCAATTGACACAGGGCCGTAATCAGTACTTGAATTATTATTTTTTTTTTTTAATATTTTTTTTTCTTTTCGGTAACATAAAATGGAGTGTCAGGACTTGGGTACGGCCGACCAATTAGTTTATTGTAGTTAAAAATAACCATTAAAAATAGCGAACCGGGACAGTCAAAGGGAGATCTTGCGTCATTTTCGAGAAGGATTGCTTCCTATTGTTTCAAGCTTAACTGCCTCGAGTGGCTGGCTTTGTCGTCCCGTTTGTATAGAAATACACGACACTTTATGAGGATCGGCAATTAGTGTTCCGTCTTACGATCTGATTTATTGCAGTCACAGATAACTATTGTTACTAAGAAAAGAAATAAAACTTTGCGCAAGATATATTTCAGAGGGTGTATGCGCTTTTATGACCGCGATTGTTATGCGAGAAAGAAAAAAGGGGTCAAAAATTTCTCTTCTCCTTTCTAAAGAAATACGTCGCGCTTAATTTATTGCGGACATAGTTAAATATGGATTCAACGGTAAGAAGACAAAAAAAAAACACTTCACTCGAGATACATTTCAAAGAAGTGACTATTGTCCCTTAAGCAATTTTAAGTGTCGCCTTTAGGGTTACCGGATGTTATACAAAAGGGATTCTCGACTTAATTACGCTGTGAAAGTTTAAATATACTATTCATTGGCAAAATAACGTCCGGCCGGACAAAAAAGATTTATGATTTTTTTAACGGTCGCGAGCAACTTTCTAAAGAGTTCCAAAATGGCGGAGCTTGGGGAGATCCCTTAAATAAAGGAACCGCGATCTCCCCACATCTTTCTCGCCACGAAGTTATCAAGTCAACATCATTCTCGTCTTGACGCTGTTCGCGAACTTGAACAAGCTTTTCTCACATTTGATTGTTCATTCTTATTTGATACAATTTGTCCGGTAAATTCTGGAGGAACTGAGTCGTGTGGGTGTATTACGGCACGAATTGGCGGTCGCCAACCACTGAGGGAATTTCTTCACATCAGCGACCCTGTAGTAACAGTATAAGGTCAGAGGGCCATATACGAGTCGACCTGGTCATACACTTGAAGCGGATCTGGGATAATACATTTTGTCCTGTATTGGAGTAAGATCAACCTTATTTATCCTCTTTTGCTTGTCATTTTATGGTGATATCTGAGTATTCTAGAGATTGGCGAGATCTAATCTTTGAGAATTGACACATTTCCGCAACGGACTGTTGTGTGATTACCCCTGATAATAAATTACTTCGACTGCCTGTCCATCTGAAAGGTTAGCGGAGTAGCAGAGAGAAATCTGCCCATTTGATTTTCCTGACGGAGTATCAGCTCGTCAGGATTAAATATATAACCTATTAACAGCAAATATGTGTTTCATTATGTATTTATACCTACCCAAGCACTGACGAATGCCTACCTCTTCCCACGACATCTTGAGATCTTATTGAGCCTTGTTTTACCTATACTGAGCTACCGGAGTAAGAGTCATACATTGTAACATCCAGGCTTTTAGTAATCCAACTTAATTAATTAAAGGGCAAAAAGTCTGAAAACATGTTTTGAGTGAAAACAACAAAAATCAACGTTCGACAATTTCTGTTGGTTCGCTCGCGCATCATCGAGCTACGCATGGCCACAAGCAAAGGTTTCTTTACCGCATCATTACTGGTGTAGAAAAATGGTTTGAAAATGGTGATTAAAAATGTTTGAAAGAGATCTTCATGAATAATATGATTTAAGCGGTCCTCATCGAAGTCCACTGGTCGTCCGGAACGCTCCATGTCTTTCAGGTTGAAATTACCGTCTTTGAAACGCAACCATCGACGAGCTGTCCTTTCATTCATAGCATCTTCACCGTGCACTTCGGAAATAGCTTTGACAGCTTTATTCCCTCGATTGAGTACTTGGGATTAGGATTTTGAGTACTTGGGCTTTCAGGATGAATGACGAGTGGAAAGGATTTATGTGAGCTCGTGAGTGTGGGTCTCTTATTATTGTTTTAATTTTGGTTGTTATTGTATTTGTGTTTCTGTGTGTTTTTCTTTTTTTTGTTTTGAATTTGTTTTGATTTTTATTCTTATGATTGTGTGCAGTATATTGTGGGATGAATATTTTTGGTCTTTCTGGAGCGATAATGTGTGAGGAGTTGAGTTTCGCAGGGTGTTTCCAGTTGTAGTTGAGTGTCACTGTTTGTCAGGTTGATGAGAGCGTGCAACGGGGTTTTTTGTGTTATCAAAAATCGGAAAGAAGTATCGATTTATTTTTTCATGCTAAATATCCTCAGTAAGATACAGGCAAAAGCCTAGTTTACTGGGGATACGACAAATGAAAGGCAACAAACCCAGATCCATTAAAATTATATGTCCAAATCAAATTATCTGTTGTTTTTTCTCAAATTGTGTATATTTCTTGTCATGTGTAATAATAATAATAATAATAATTGAACGCGAACAGAAGGAGATGTCGAAAATGCCCACTTTCGTCTACTTGACATTCCATGTTGAAGGCTTGTAATCAAATAAAATTATAAATGTAACGTTAAAGCAAACACAATATCTTGTAAAACAGAAAATTTTCTTTCGAATGACGTATAATTGTTACCATTTTGTTTTATTTTTGGTGCTCATTTTTAAATTTGGAAAAAAACGGACACAACTTATGTTAACACCTAATAAAACGACTATCGAATGCGTGTAACATTTGTTATAGTAATCAAATTGTTAAGCTGTCAAAACCGTACAAATGTCAGTGATGTGAAACTTTATGTTATTTTTGCGTAAATAATCTCGGTTTATTTGTAACTTATTCTAGTGTCCGAATTAATAAATTGGTCGTCCTAAAAGTAATTTCGTATTTTCAGGTCAAATTCGAAGAGATTCACGTAATCAAACTTCACAAAATGCTCATATTTACGATATATTCACTAGTTTAGCAAGCTCTAGTAATAGCATAATTTTATCTGAAGCCTTGTCAATCGAGCCTCTGAATTGAACACCATTGGAGTAGATTTCTATTTATTTGTCCTTCGTTGTACGTATTGGCAAATTCACCATCCAGACGAATACATTTGCAAATCTTTTGAACAGCTGGTACATTTAAAAAAAAACCCACCGTCACTGGAAACCGACTCGATTCCAGTGACGGTGGTTTTTTTTATCTGAGTAGAAGCCTTATCAAATAGAGAACGGATGTTGCTACAATGAAAATATATTTAATTAATAATCATATTTTTACTGTGAGAATGTCTGAAGACAAAAACTACATCGAGACTTTTCAAGATAACATACGTCCGCATGTGAAAGAAAAACCGATAACTTGCGAATACCATTTATTTTAACGACTCGTCATTTGTCTCCACGAAGCTCACTCAATTCATACTCCTCCCTCCATACCATTCCTCGGCTCATCCATATTTGATATAGCGCAACTCCAGTGTCTTTAAGATTAATTTAGAGAAGAGTTTCTTGTATTTTTTGGATTTCGAGTGACGTGTTCTAATTTAAAGGGACATTTTTTTTGTAATTTTTCTATTAATGTTGATTTTAATAAAAAAAAAAACCGTGTTTTTTGTTTTATCAAACACTGTTTATTCAACTTTGCGTAACGGTATAACCCTACCGGCTTAACGGTTTTCACTTCATTAGGGGAGCATAAACAATACAGTGATATATTATATAATAAAAGGACAATTTATAAAGTGCAGTTCTGATAGCTAAGTCTCCTCTATAGGTCTTTACCTTTAGCTCGGGATTCGAACTCAATACATTTGAGAGATTAAAACACAATAATAACATTATTTACATACACATTTAAAAAGTGAATGAGGTCCGGATTACTCATATATGTTTATGGTACATGACTATCCCATAGAAAGCCGACCACCAAGTGGACCTCCAAATATATAGAAGGGATAACTGGCAGTCCATATCCAAAGACTAATGCTGAAAAATATAACAATAGTTAACTTTTCAGCATAAGTCCTTTAGCAAGAAAGAGATATTTATATATTTTAATAAATATATTTTATTTAAATTGGACATGGTGTGCTTTTATATAGTATACAAGCACACCATGTATTTGCATTTATCTGTAAAAAAGTCAACTTAAATTGGGCATGGTGTGTTTTTATATGGTATACAAGCACACCATATATTTGCATTTATCTGTAAAAGAGTCAACTTAAATTGGGCATGGTGTGCTTTTATATGGTATACAAGCACACCATGTATTTGCATTTATCTGTAAAAGAGTCAACTTAAATTAGGCATGGTGTGCTTTTATATGGTATACAAGCACACCATGTATTTGCATTTATCTCTAAAAGAGTCAACTTAAATTGGGCATGGTGTGCTTTTATATGGTATACAAGCACACCATGTATTTGCATTTATCTGTAAAAAAGTCAACTTAAATTGGGCATGGTGTGCTTTTATATGGTATACAAGCACACCATGTATTTGCATTTATCTGTAAAAAGTATCCATTTTATGGTATAAATGTATTTAATGGTATAAGTTATAAATTGTGTGCGTGTATGCATTTATCTGTAAAAGAGTCAACTTAAAACACAAGAACTTGTACCATACGAATTGTAATTTTTTTAAAAGAGTCGATTTAAAATACAAGAAATTGCAACTAATCAATTGCATTTTCGGTAAAAACGTCAAATTAAAATACTAAAAATGGTACCATGTCAAATGTAACTACTATAAAAGAGTCAATTTAAAATGCAGGAACTTGTACCAAATCAATTGCAACATTTAATAAGAGTCAACTTAAAATACGAGAATTCATACCATATCAATTGTAATTTCTATAAAAAGGTAAATTTAAAATTGAAAAACTTGCACTTCATCAATTTCACCTTCTATAAAACAGTCAATTTAAAATAAAAAAACTTGGACACCAAATCAATTGCAACTTCCATGAAAAAGTCAATAAATATATAATACAAAAGCTTGAACCAAATCAATTTTTACTTAGGTGAAAGAGTCAATTTAAAATACAAGAACTTGGACCAAATCCATTGCAACTTCTATGCAAAAGTCAACATATAATGCAAGAACTTGGATCAAATCAATTTAAACTTTTATCAAAGAGTCAAATTGAAATACAAAAAACACGCACCAAATCAATTGCATCTATAAAAGAGTCAACTCAAAATAAAAGAACATCCAGCATATCAATGTGAACTTCTATAAAAGAGTAGAATTAAAACGAAAGAACTAGCGCCATATAATTTGCAATTCCCATAAATTTGTGAAATTAAAACAAAACAAAAATACTTCATCAATTGCAACTTCTGTAAAAGAGTTGATTTAAAACACAAGAACTTCCACCACATTTAGAAACAGTCCGCGTAGAACTCGTGAATTTATTTTAGACGTCTGAAGAAAGGTCCAGTTTAGCTACACTTAAGATGTCATATTTATTTGATCAAGGAGTTCACTTAGCCATGATGTTATATACAGCCAAGCGCCTTGAGTGTTATGTTCCATAATTCTTGATTTGCGCCGCTATATGCGAGAGAAGAAGAGGCAGTGGGAAGCCTCTAAAGGGATATCGCACATCCGGGGAACGGCAGTAAAGATGGAATTTCAGGATAAACAGCACCCCTAGATTCTCGAGAGGCTCATGCGGTACGAATGCTGCATTAGCCGTCTTCGGAGTAATCTACAAGTGGTTCACGAACTAAAATCACAGTTTATTTTATAATTAACTTTCCATTTTTTTCTTTTATAAAATAGAGCTTGCAAAAGGGTCTTTCAAATAGACATTTTTTTAAATTCTTAGATAAAATACAGATGGTGTCGTGAACTTGCCTGGGTCTTGTGACATTTGAGAAGTATAATGTATGATATTTTAAAAAATGGAGTCGTATACAATATAACAACGCGTTCAAATTGTTGAATTATTTCATGAATTGTAATCTCAGGGAACGGTGATGTTAATTGGCCACCAAATCATGTGATCTGACACCGTTGAACTATTTTATCTGGAGTTACGTAAAAAGCCAGGTCTATAAAAATGACTTCCAAACGATTCCTGAGCTGGAGGACGAAATTATTCGCGTTATTGGTAAATTAGAACCGCAATTATGCCAAAATGTCGAAAATTTTGATAAAGAGTAGATATCTGTGGAACTGCAAGAGGTGGACATTTAGCGGACATTGTTTTTTGTGTGTAAATGTCATATATTATACTTCAATGACCAAAAAAAGTTTTTTGAAATCAAAGCAAATTGTGTTTTATTCAAGAATTTTAAAAAATTTAATTAAAAAAATCGCTCAATTTGAAAGACCCTAATATAATAAAATAATATACAGTAGCTACACCTCATTTGTGGTTTCACTTTCCAAGGGTTTATTTTTTAAATTTTTTTTTAACTGGCGAGTTTATTGCCATGTGGCAATCTCTTCCAACCAACCAGAAAGTTGTTTTATAGGCCCTAAGTGTTAACCAGACTGGAATCCTATTTAAAAAAATCTGGGTTCCAGTGGGGATCGAACCCGCAACCTCCGGATCGGCAGACAAGTGTCTTACCACCAGGCCACGGAGGTCGTCAGTTACCAGGAATAAATTCAAACTAAATTTCATAATTTCGTCACAAGGTCAATAAAAGCCTCATTCAACTAAGTTCATCTGTTACACTATCACAAGAAGAGGAAGTATGCTATTAGGTGTTAATACGAGTATAACAAAAGTTGTGTCCGTTTTTTTCCAAATTTAAAAATGAGGTTAAGGTTATACGTCATTCGAAAGAAAATTGTCTGCTCTACAAGATATTGTATTTGCTTTTACGTTACATATATTATTTTATTTGATTACAAGCCTTCAAAATGAAATATTAAGTAGACGAAAGTGAGCATTTTCGACACCTCCTTCTGTTCGCGTTCAATTGAGGGAATATTTGCGAAGTGTACGGCGAAGATGCTATGAATGAAAGGACAGCTTGTCGATGGTTTTTGCGTTTCAAAGACGGTAATTTCGACCTAAAGGACATGGAGCGTTCCGGACGACCAGTGGATTTCGATGAGGATCGCTTAAACCATATTATTCATGAAGATCCCCTTCATACCACCGTAGAATTGGCTGAGCAGATGAATTGTAGTCACATGACTGTATATCACCATCTTAAATCAATGGGAAAAGTCCAGAAGCTCGGCGCTTGGATTCCACATGTTTTGAGTGAGTACAACAAAAATCAACGTTCGACAATTTCGCATGCCCATAAGCAAAGGTTCCTTTACCGCATCATTATTGGTGATGAAAAATGGTGCCTTTATGTGAATATGAAGAAACCGAAAGAATGGGTGAATTATGGTCAACAAGCAACGCATAGAGCGAAACAAGGTTTGCATCCGTGCAAGACGATGATTTGTATCTGGTGGGATTGGCGAGGCGTCATCCACTACGAGATACTTGAACGCAATCAGACAGTCAACGCGTTGCTATACATTCTGCAAATGCAGCCGCTCAACACTGCAATTCAACAAAAAAGGCTTTTATTCTGCAACATGATAAAGCCAACATTGCAAAAAATATCGCCAACATTGCAACAACATATCATATCGCCAACATTGCAAAAAATGCCATTCAAACCCTTGGTTGGGAAGTCCTGCTGCACCCTCCATTGACAAATTCTTTAAGTCAAGACCGATGGTTTTTATCGCACAGGCATTGAAAAACTTGTAGAACGTTGGCAAGATGGTGTAAATAATGAAGAAGAATATATTATTGATTAATTTGTTGTAAAATAATGAAGGAGAATACATTATTGACTAATTTGTTGTAATTTTTTTCTCTCTCTTCTTGTTCTCTTCATTTGAAAAAAAAAGACACAACTTATGTTAGCACTCAATACAATAAGGTTTTGAGAAAGAGAACGATTGAAAGTGAGACCACATTCACATAACTTTTATAAAATATATTTATAATAACTGTTCATATTATTATAAGTTATTGGTTTATCTTTTACATACACACATACCATCACACCATTTCCTTGACAGAGTAAGCAGAAAGAACAAAGCTTCCAATTTTTCTTTATCAGTATATATCGTACGCCTCTTTTACATTCATGCACCTTGTCATAAAACTCGTACGATTTCTTTGATTTTTAACGTTTTCTTCTTTCTGAATATCATTTCTTTGATCCATGCATACTTTTCTTGATCTTTTTCTGCTACGTTTTTTATTCAGATTTGCAGTATTTATATATTTTTTCAAGTCTTTCTTTATTCATTCGTTCTATATGCCCATACCATCTCAGAGTACCCTTCATCTTATACGAAGCATTCGCTTTAAGTTTACCTCCAATTAATTCATTACGTATTTTGTCATATTTAAATAAATAAATACAGGTTTATTGATAGCAACATAGTATGTGCATTATACATTTACACATATTTCAAGAACACATTAAAAAGATAATACATTAAAAAACAGAAGCTATCAAAAGGTCTGGGCTCATCTGATAACATTCCTACGGCAAAGATACACCCCACCAATATAGGGCGAGCCCAGCCACGGGGACACCAGATGTTTTTCAGCCCACACCCTTGAACACGTAGAAGAAGAAGATAAAAAAAACACAGAAAATAAATAGATGACAAAAAAAATACATTCAAGAGAGAAGACATTAAAAGGTCCAGGCTCATCCTACAAACATTTCGCCGGCCGAGATACACCCCACCCATGAAGGGCGAGCCCAACTGCAAGGGCATCGGGAAGGCTTCCATCCCACACTCCCGCATATTTAGGTTAAATAATAAATAATAAAACAAAAACGTATGGCAGAAAACAAAATAAAAAGTAAACCCACATATACCACCTCAGGTTAACTGTCAGCAAGAACGAAAAAAATAAAAGCCACAAATGTGTTCAAATTTTACAAAATGACAAATGGGAAATGAAATAGTTGAAACAACATTGAAATAGTTAGGCAGTAATACATTGAAATAGTTACGCTGTTTTAAAATAATGAATGATATATTGTAACACCACGTTTTCTTCTATTCAGTCTTTTCCACGTCCATGTTTCACTCACATACATCAAAGTTGTATCTTATTGTGACAAATTTATAAATAAAACTTATCATAGGGTTGTACGTATATGAAAAGTAAAGTATATAAACAATTCGGTACTATCCGCGGTTTCAAACATCTACTGGAGATCTTGGAATGTATTCTCGCAGATAATGAGGGACTCTTGCACATGAAAATCTGACGAATTTAAATTTTAATCCTTAAGATTAGCTTAAACAATATAATAAAATATATTTCATGTATAGTTGAGGCATGCTGATGCAAAAGAGTCATAAAAGAGTCATAACACTTAGGGCCTATAAAAACATCTTTCTGGTTGGTTGGAAGAGATTGCAACATGGTAATAAACTCGCCAGGTTAAAAAAGAAGAAAAAAAAGGGAGATTTTAAAATAAAACTATGTGAGATACGTTTGGGAGACATTAAATCACAGGGGTCATTGATATGATCTTAAGTTACTGAAAAATTTGGAAATTTCGAATTAGATGAACCACTTTACCGTATTTTGATTTCATTTAACAAGCTTTTGTTGAATATAGTAAATTGGATCCATATCAAAGATTTTTTTTACAAAAAAATCTGTCTCCAACAAAACCATCCTTTAACACCACTAGATCGGAGTTGCCAATCGGTCCGAAGATGAACCGATGTAAGGCTAAGTGGAGTTCCCTTCGAAAATTACTGATTCGATTTTCCCCGCAGTACCACAGAATGTGCTCTGCGAATTGATACGAGATGGCCGCAAAAATTGAAACAGGGCGAAGGGACAATATTGATGCAAATTTTTTTGCCAATAAAGCTCCCATTGTCAGAGAGACATTGGGTAGTCCAATCGTTTGGTTGTACCCATTGGGGGTCGAAGCGCGCCCTGATGCAACGAAATAATTTAAATGTCTGTTTTCCCGCGGAGGAAGACAACCAACGATGTTGCGTAGTCGACACTTGGGCTTGTAGGCATAAATAACATCTACATTGAAATATCTACCAAATTATCTATGGAGTTACCCGAAACAAATATGTTGCATGTTAATGATGATAACAATGATGCATATATATATTGCCTGTTTATTATGATTACACTAATGTATATGTGTTGCCCGTTTATAACGATCACAATAATGCATATATGTTGCATGTTTATAATGATTACAATATTGCATAAAGGTTGCCTGTATATATTGATTACAATAATCCATATATGTTGCCTGTTTATTATGATTACAATAATACATATGTGTTGCTTGTTTATAACGATTACAATAATGCATATACGTTGCATGTTTATAATGATTACAATATTGCATATAGGTTGCCTGTAAACATTGATCACAATAATGCATGTATGTTGCCTGTTTATAATGATGACTATAATGCATAAATGTTGCCTGTTAATAATGATTACAATATTGCATATATATTACCTTTTTATGATGAATACAATAATGCATACACGCTGCCTTTTTATAATGATAACAATAATGCATATATGTTGTCTGTTTATAATGATAACAATAATGTATATATGCCCAGTTTATGATGATTACAATAATGCATATACGAGTATGTTGCCTGTTTATAATTATTACAGTAATGCATATATATTGTCTGTTTATGATGATTACAATAATGCATATATGTTGCCTGTTTATAATTATAACAGTAATGCATATATATTGTCTGTTTATGATGATAACAATAATGCACACATGTTGCCTGTTTATAATGATTAGAATAATAATAGTGATATTTTTTTTAATGATTTTATTTCGATAAAATATTTTTATCGCAAAAGGTTGTTTTCTTCTGTTTAGCAGCATGGTTTTATAGACGGAAAGTGAGATTATCTCCAAGCGTGGCTTGGTATTGGCGCTTCTCTTATTGTTTGCGGCGTTTTTCTTCATCATACACACCTAACGAGCTAACCAACTCTTTTACAGCTGAAAGTTTCCGACAAAAATGCGGGACATCAGATTGTTACAAGCTTGAGAATGGTTCTTATAGACTTTTACCATGTTATTCTCTTCGTAATGTGATTGTTTTAACCAAAATATATATATTATCCGTTGTTAAGAGTAAAGTAAAAATAATTTTTATTTTAAGTAAAATAAATATTTGTGGAAATAAATTACATTTAACGAATATAAAATTCTTGTACATTTTTTTATCAAACGTTAAAAAAATCGATGAAGTTACTCTCTGTAAAAGGACAAATAAATTACAAAAATGTCTAATAATATAATTTAATGTCTAAGCATGGTTTGTGTTTGGAAAAGGATTAAAGAATGATTATGAAAAATTTAAAAGTAATGATTATAATTATTAAAAAGAACGTATATGTTATGTTAAGTGTTTAAAATGTATGTGGAAACAATGAAATATTAGAATGGGTCAAAGAACTTCGCTATCTGGGACGTTTTGTAACGGTATACAATAACACTACCGGTTTCAAGGCTTTCACCTCATCTTCAGGGGAGCACAAACAAGACTGAAGTCTGTTCGAACTGGTACCAATATACACGGTTTTAACGGTTGGGGACATTTGGGTTGGGGACTGAGGGCTGAGGGAGGCATGGGACGATCTCGGCCAGCAGCGGAGAGATTTTTGGGACATTTGTGTTAACCAGATGTTTGCCTCGATGTACTGACTTAGAAATGTCTAGGGGCTCTAATCTGTCCAATTTATTTCCGTTACTACTGATATGTAAGAATTTGATAGAAAAATCATCGATAGAAAAAGTATGGTTTTCACGGTGACAATGATTAACCATTTCAGAATAAATTAGAGGATTTGTTAAGGCGGATTTGTGTTCACAAAATCTCTTTTCAAAGGATCTTCCTGTTTCTTTTATAAAGACTGATAATTTATATATAGGAAAGACAGGAAGAACACAAATCCGCCTTAACAAATCCTCTAATTTATTCTGAAATGGCTAATCATTGTCACTGTGAAAACCTTACTTTTTCTATCGATGATGCCAAATTCTTACATATCAGTAGTAACGGAAATAAATTGGACATACTCGTATTAGAGTCTCTAGAAATTTCTAAGTCAGTACATTGATGCGAACATCTGGTAAACACATATATTCCAACAATCTCTCCGCTGTTGGCCGAGATCGTCCCATGCCTCCCTCCGCCCTTAGCCCTCAGTCCCCAACCCAAATGTCCCCAACCGTTAAAAACGTGTATTTCGGTACCAGTTCGAACAAAATTCAGTCTTGTTTGCTATCCCCTGAAGATGAGGTGAAGGCTATATATACCGTTACAAAAAGTGGAATAAACAGTGTTTGATAAAACAAATTACAATGTCTAAACCTCCACAACGTTAATGCCTTAACAATATACAGAGAAATATATTGAAAACAAATTCAAATTATTAAAAAATGATATTACACCGTGGTGTTTAGTGCCCACCTAAATTTATGGAAGTGAGGAGTGGATATTAATGAAATTTTGTAGAAGCAGAACAAATACAGCAGAAATGTTTACTTTAACATACAAAGTGTATTTAGTATTACAATGAGCGACATGTAAATAATGACATAGAGGATAACTGCTTGCAAGAGTCACATGTTAAACATAGGCTAAAGACAGACATCTTGAGTAGGTTTGGATATATCAATATACTGAGTTGTGAAATATTTATAAACATAATATACGAGTATGTCTGGAATGAATGGCGCACAAGGAAGATGTGGGCTGATGAAAGAATGGGATGATATGGTTGGATAAAATTGGACTATGGGAAAGATCAGGAGCATGAGAAACAGGAGAACATGTTTGAAGAAAAGTATGAATAAGGATGAGACAAACAGTATTTGTATTGATACGAAATTGTTGAGATCTCTCCTTCCACCTACTTTAAAGTAAAGCGTTATGATATGTATCTATGTATATTTGTATACAAAAAAAGGACCAATCCTTGAAGTTTCGAATGGTCTTGCGTTGCCTTAACTTAACCACACGTAAGGGACGCGTTACTTTAGTAGAATTGGTGCTCTAAGGTTGTATGGATCTTCGAATGTATACCCCCTAGTTCAGGTTGGTAGGCAAAAAGGGGTACCTCGATCAGTCTTTAGAAGTAACTAGCCCTGTCATTTTTATTAATTGATTATAGATGCAAATACATTAATTATAATATAAAAAAATAGCAGTCTGAAGAGATGCATTCCAATAGTCATATCAAAATATTTTCCTATCTCCTATTAAACAACTAACGAAGAATTCTTGTACAGTGAGATAATTTGGTAAAGCGCTCTTCCCTTACCATTACGGTCTCCTTAAGAACACTTCTTAACTAGTTGAACATACTCGTATTAACGAAATAAAGAGGTTGAGAGACTTAAATGTTGCCTACAAAAAAGCCACCTGGATTCAGATGTTAAATCATGTAGGAGTTTTACCGGTCTGGAAGCGAATCCCCCAGGAACCAAAACCTGGGGTAGACGCTTTCTTAGCATAATTGCTAATCGTTATACCACGTACGCCACTGTTTGAACTTAACTAGCTTATCACACGTTTTAATTATATATTTTCGTCACTGAAAAATAGATTGAAAAAAAAGGAAAATATCAATATAGATTAGATTTAAACTTTTTAAGTTAAGGAACAAAAACTTATTAAAAATTCATCATGATTAATTAAAAACTAGTTGTAGCCCGTCAAAAAATTCATGGAAGCAAAACAAATGCTACATTTATGAAAATATATATTTATAAATGTAAAATTTGTTTAAATATATCTTTTATACATCGTCCCTTTTTACACCGGTTCAAAAATTGTAAGTTAGGTATTAAAAATTCGTTAAGTATCACGGACCCACAGAGATTCAAATTTCGAATTACTTTCGCAGAGAATCCAAGTATTTCTCTCTCTTATTCAAAATTCAATTCTCGTATTCTTTCTTTGACGACAACTATCGTACGGGTTTTGTCCTATTTATACTATGATAAATGTGGCATAAAAATATCGAACGGTAATGTATCAAAATGAAATGAGAACGAAGTGAAAGACAATGGACGATTTGAAAATAACTAAATATTCTTGAAGAAGATACAGAGAGGTCATGGAAATTTGAATGCATGAGGAATGAGTAACGGGCAAAAAGGAATCAATAATAACAGAGATAAAAAGTATGAAGAAACGATGAAAAAAACACTTTAAGAAATCGTCTTAGAAGAGGTAAAAATCTATTATAGAAACATGTTACAAACTAATCACACTCAAATATGTATACGAAGTATTTATCATATATTATGTGTCCTTATTTCAACGATATAACTTAAAGTCTTCAATAAGATCTTCCCCATTATTTCTCAATGTGCAACCACACTCTCTTTGATTAAGCAATGCTGTAAGAATGAAACATTTCTTCAGCGTGTATAGATAAGAGCTTTGAAATAATGACACAGAAAATGTCTTCTTCGAAAGTGCAGGAAGATTTATGGTATGGAGAGATTTAAGAGAATATTAAAGATCACTCTATTTGAGATTTGAACAGCAAAACTGAGACACCTTTGGAGTGGTCTTTTGTCAATAAATTGTTAAAATGAAAGATCACTCTATTTGAGATTTGAACAGCAAAACTGAGACACCTTTGGAGTGGTCTTTTGTCAATAAATTGTTAAAATGTAATAAATAAATTGCAATTCAAAATATAACCAAAAAATAATTTTTTTATTAAATATTTTGTACTAGTTGCAACCCGTGAAATATTCACGGAAGTAAAACCAATTCTACATTTATGAAAATATGTATTCATAAATATAGAATTTGTTTATATATATATATATATATATATATATATATATATATATATATATATATATATATATATATATATATATATATATATATATATATATATATATATATATATATATATATATATATATATATATATATATATATATATATATATATATATATATATATATATATATATATATATATATATCATTTATACGTCGTCCCCTTTTACACCAGTTCAAAAATTGTTAGCTAGGTATTTAAAATTTGTTCAGTTATCACGGAGCCACTGAGATTCAAATTTCGAATTACTTTTGGAGAGAATCCAAGTATTCCTCTCTCGCTCTCTTGTATTCAAAATTCAATTCTCGTATTCTTTCTTCGACGACAACCATCGTATGGGTTTTGGCCTATTTATACTATGATTCTATTGTATTACAATTTCTTTGTACACAGTACAACCTGGTAAGCTAACAGCCATATGGTAATCTCTTCCAAACAACCAGAAAGATATTTAAGAGGCTTTTAGTGAAAACCAGACTAGAATCCTTTTAAAAAAATCTTAGTTCCAGCGGGAATTGAACCTGCCAGCTCTGGACTGGGACACGGGTTTCTTATCAACTAGGCCACGTAGGTCGAAATATAATATATGAGCAAATACATTTTTATTTTTTTCGTCTAAATATATCAATCCAAAAAAATGTGTATTCGTTGAGAAATTAATTTTAATTTTATTTTATTCTATACAAGTTCTCATAACGCCCGATATTGTATCGGATTATTGCCCTTTCATTGTATGTAGTAAAAACTAGAGAACTAATAACCATGTGTCAATCTTTTCCAAATAACCAGAAATATAATATGTTAAAGAGGCCTTTAGCGAATGTCCTTGAAGGACGCGCTGATGATTTTGATTGTTTGGTATTTAAATAAAATACGTCAATTAGCAATGCGGAAAGAGAGATTGAAATGAATCAATGAATAATAATTAATGATTAATGATGCTTTATCTATCGGTAAGTAGGTATTTATACATTTCAGAATGGGCGCGGGAGTGCGCCCGCAATATATTTTTATCTCGCTTCTGTGCGTGCAGAGATGGTCGATTGAAATATTGCAGACATCGCAAATAATATTGTGGGTAGACAATTTGTTGGCGAAAACGGCGAGACAGCGTGATGCGTTCTCTTTCTACTGTGGAATGCATCGTAAATAGTATTTGTGGGTAAACAATTTCAATGTTTTGGTATGCGGCCTTTGGACATATCCAAAGGTCGTTTCGTCGGTCGTTGACCGTGTGTGTTGACAATATTCAGGGACGACCGTAGTTCCTACAGGCCTTAAAGGAAAGCCAGACTGAGCATTTTTTTAAAAGTCTGAGTCTCAATAGGATTTGAACCCCCCCCCCCCTTCGTTGGTCGGGAGGAGGTCTTACCAACTACACCATGGAGGTTATCAATATTGTCTCTTTAAATATCTTCAAACAGATAAAAAGTCGCTAAAATTATTTTTTTACATTTATAGGATTACGCAAAAACCATCGACGAGCTATTCTTTAATTCATAGCATCTTCACCGTACACTTCGCAAATATCGCAAGCAGCTTTGGCAGCTTTATTTCCTCGATTGAACGCGAACAGAAAGAGGTATTAAAAATGCTCACTTTCTTCTACTTGCCATTCCATTTTGAAGGCTTGTAATCAAATAAAATAATATATGTAACTTAAAAGTAAATATAATATCTTATACAGCAGAAACTTTTCTTTCGAATGACGTATAACCTTTACCATTTTGTTTTACTTTTGGTGCTCATTTTTAAATTGAAAAAAAAAAAACGGACACAACTTATATTAACACATTATTTCAAAGTTTAGGCTCATTCCACGGTACTTGAGAAGAGTTGTATTATGCTGTATTGCACTTTCGTTGTATACAGTAAAGACGCATGTTAAAGAAAGCCTCAAGTAAAAAAAAACCTTTAAAAAAACATCTGGGCTCCAACTGGAATGGAACTCCGATTCCTGGTTTGAAGACAAACGTCTTACCAACTATGTCACGAAGGTAATGATTAATTTTACAAATATGAAAGGTACACTGGTAGGATGATATATGTAAAACGGAAGTCATAATATGCAGGAAGATTTAAACAGTTTCTTTGTAGTTCATATTAAAATGGTTAGTTTTTGCAGCTTTCGGTCAAATATGTTTTACAAAGCATATGCAGATGCGGAGAAGTTCCCAATCAAGTGACCACAGCCACTACCTTTCTATCATCTCATTCAACTTATTTTATTATTCGAAGTATTTTTAATCTTTCAATAATAGTGGATTTGATTTTCGGGTTCGAGTTCTTTAGAGGAGAGCCAGCTCTTTCAACGCCACATTATAAATTGTGCTTCTATTATTATTGTTATTAAAAATAAACAGTGTAAATTGCCCCCTAACACTTTTACCTGCCTGGCTAATAAACCTAGATAAGGTAATATATATTGTTACTAGACAACCCACTAACCAAAGGTAGTTTTTTTTAATCATTACCCAGCGGTATTTTTTCGCTACCACCGATGGTGTTATTTTATAATAAATCTCGATGAACACGTGACTGAAAAAATCACGTAAAGATTTTTTATCAATTAAAGAGTAACATAGCTGATAGTGATGATAATGAAATTAAATAAAGGCATCGAGTAAATATACTTCAACAACCAAATTTGTAGCAAACCTAAGCAAAGTTACAATCATGTTTCTCCATCTTTAACGAGATAAGTAGTGTTTCTTGTAAGAGGAGCGCGAAATATTTCAGCTTGAAAGCGTTGGAATACTCTCATGAATCCTGAATCTCAAGAGTTCGGATGCAGTACTGAAATATGCAGCGTCTCCTATAACGAGAGATGACAGCGTGCCAACTCCAACTTGTACATGCAATTCGAATTCATTTTCAGTTCACTTGGCACTCCAGCAAGCTGCTGTTCTCTTTGGTGAACTTTGGCGAAACGATCAGTTTATGAGAAAAGACCAATATGAAGCGTGTCAGAAGACGGCAAGGGAATACATGCATCGGAAAATTTGAATGAAAATTCCAAGCCAAAATTTTTCCATTTTCTGTCATCTATGAAAAAATACAGTAAATATATAATAACACGCTTAAATATGTCTTTTAAAAGTTGCTTTATTGAATTTCTTCATTAAAAAAAGAGTTATAAAATTTATACGTTTTAATTTCATTATTTACATGATAAGTAAAAATAGTTTATAAAAAAACAAGGTAAACAGCAACAAAAAAGGAAAACGGGGTATTAAAAGTGGATACTCAATTTCTATGGAACTGGTTTCGTTGTCTTTTATTTGTCGTGTCCCCGGTAAGCTAGGGGTTTGCCTGTATCTTATTGAGGACAAATAACTATGGAAAAAAATATGTAGCTTTTTAACGATCGTTCGCCTTCATCAAAAACTCTTATAAACTTGAAAAGTTGTGAGACCTTATTTTAAGTTGGCACCGTGTGAGTCAACCCTTGATGCACTTAAATAACTCATTGGTGTTACATCATTTCAGATAAATTAAAAACCCTTCTCACAATATCTCGCATACAATCATCATAAACATATCACATTTTAGAGTTCACAAAAACTATTTACTACAATTTATCCCTCTTATACCATAAAGCTCAAACAAACACCCACGCTCTGATCCACTGTCTTAATTTTTCGCACCCTTTTACAATTTAATTAGGTATCTTATTGTATATCATGGGGACCAGATAAGGATTGAATTGGAACGTTTGATCAGTTGCCATACGTGTCATGTATCTTTGCTGTGTTTCTGTATAATTTTTTTCTAGATGATAGTTCCAGAGAATGAATTTGAAGTGTGTGTTGGCTACGTTAAGGACAAGATACTCCCTGAATAGTATCGCTGTGGGACACTGGGTAAGAAATTTATTAATAATTTTAATGATTAATTTTTGAAGTATTTGATATAAGTATGTTATACAACGTTACGCAATTTTGTAGAGTATCGCGAAATAGACAAATACCAAAAGCTTTTAGGAATTACAATAAAGCGTTTAACCACACTGACGTTTTCACACCAATTTAATAACTAACATTCCATAAATTTATCATTCCGTAAATTTCTTTTGAATCAATCATAGAAATCAGACTGTACTTATTGATTTTTAAGTCAATATTTGGAATTCATGTTTTTTTTTTAATTTCATAGCGTCTCACAGCCTTCAGTTCCGAAGTGCGATGCTTTGACTAATTTGACACATATAAAGATTCTGAAAACATTAAAGCGTAGTAAACATCCGATATGTGTGTTTTTATATTTAAGTATTTTTCTGGTGAAAGCGGATAAGGATTCTTTGGAGTTCTACGAGTATGATCACAAAACCATTGGAGTTTAAGTTTTCTACGAGAATGATCACAAAACCATTGGAGTTTAAGTTTTCTACGAGTATTATCACAAAACCATTGGAGTTTAAGTTTTCTACGAGTATGATCACAAAACCATTGGAGTTTAAGTCTTCTACGAGTGTGATCACAAAACCATTGGAGTTTAAGTCTTCAACGAGTATGATCACAAAACCATTGGAGTTTAAGTCTTCTACGAGTATGATAACAAAACCATTGGAGTTTAAGTCTTCTACGAGTATGATCACAAAATAATTGGAGTTAAACATTAATTTAAACAAAAAATCTTTGAAATAATTAATTCAATATAAACCGCAAACAAGAATGGTAATAAATAGTTGAAAAATATTTCAGAAAGACTTTCATATAGCGATACGTATCTTTCACGTTTTCAGCATCCATACTCTTTCTCATACTGCTCCTACGATTTATCCTGTTTACATTTCCTTCATTGAAAATTCGAAAATATCATTCGCTTAATTCAACCATACTTTGTAATTTATTTTTAATAAACACTGTTTATTCCTGTTTTTTGTAACGGTATAACCCTACCGGTTTCAAGGCTTTCACCTCATCTTCAGGGGAGTACAACCAAGACAAACAAGTCTTGTTTGTGCTCCCCTGAAGATGAGGTGAAAGCCTTGAAACCGGTAGGGTTATACCGTTACAAAAAAGGAATAAACAGTGTTTAATAAAAGTAAATTACAATGTCTTTAAGCCTCCACAACGTTAATGACTTAACTAAAAACAACAGCCATACTTTTTTTTAATCTTCATGTAAAATGCCTTCCACTCACATTTGTACTGCAGAATTGCTATGTTATTCTTTCTTAACCCTTCCTTCCCTGTGATGTGTAACTAGTACACATTGCTTCTAAAAACTATCTCTATAAATATAATAAATACAGGGTTCAGATTATAGGTACTCCGTCGTAATATATTTGTGCATTGGATGAAAAAAATTATATTTAATAATAATTAGCACTAATCGGCTACATCAGATATTTTGTGAAAATCGGGAATAAATTCACCAACTAGTCACGTCTCACTCTCACTGTATTTCCGTATATGGGAATGCAAGAAATAGAATCTCAGTTTGCAGATGTGTTTCTTCCTTCGAGGTATAACATACACAGTGTTAGTCCGTCTCAGGTCTCAGTCGCTTTAGCGCATTTATCTGAGGTGGTCTTTTTGCCCGTTTTATGAACGTCAGCCGATGTTTTTTTCACATTTTCAGCAAATTAAATTTCAATTATTATCACTTTTGACTTCAAATTTTATTAATTAAAGCGATTGGCTATGAATATTATTATTTTTCCGATTTTAAATCGCTCATTTTTACGTGTGTTGAATACACAGCACCGGAAAGGGCGGTTTTTTCAGCACAGGAAGGGAAAGATTAACTCATTTTTTCAACAAACCCTAACCCTCTCCGAATGTACTCTAATAAATACTCCAGTCTTTAGTTCACGTTAATTTGGTTTTCTCTCATACAATATCATTCTAGGAACATGCATTTCTAAGAATTTATTCAGGTTCTGTTAGTATTATTCAACGTCCATGTTTCACTTCTTTACATCAAAACTAGCACAATAATACTTTGTGAGTTTAAATACATTTCAGTTCAAGTATACATGTTGTAGTTCCTCATAATTTTTGTTTCCTATCGCTACACCCCCCCGTTCAATATTTTTTTTTACTTTTCCGTCATCTGAGAAAATACTACCCAAATAGCACATACATTTTTATGTAGACTAGAAACAACGAATTCAAGTTTGAAAACAATTTATAAAAATCCTTGATTAAAAAAGTTTAATATTTTTTTCCATTTGACATTTGAGTAGTTCTTTTTGGTTATAAACAACAGCAAAATATTACATTTTTTTTAAGACCAAATAACATTTATTAGGATGCACGTTGGTGACAGTGCAATATTGAAACAATATGATTTTCCAACGAATTCTACAATTTTTCTTTCATAGAACTCTTCAGATCTTTCAAAGTATAATACGAGTATATTGCTTATTTGGTAGACGTCCGTTTTCCAGTTCATTGATTTAGATTATATTCTCGTCGGTACCCATTTTTTAAAAGGTTTCTATCTGGTCTTTCTTTAAAGGCCTCGTTTTTTTTTTGGTTGGGTGTAACAAATTGCCACATAAACTATTCGGGTTATGCTGTGTAGAACGAAAATGTTATACATTACAAGTATAATTGGATAAGAATGAATTATCAAATTTGTAGTTTACATAACATAACATTTAACTGATCCGCCATATTATGGGCACTTAGTTTTAATGTTCCTGATAGTCACATCCGTACCAGAAATCATCCCTTATTCTATGGACCAACTTGCAAGACCAATACGATGGTGAAATAGTGACGCGCGATTTAATAATTATAATAATAATAATAATAAAAGAGCAGTTTGTAAAGTGCCATTTAGAGAGCAAACTCTCCTCAAGGGCATTTTAGCTCGGGATTTGAACCCACTTTTATTGACAAATTAAAAAAATATATAAAAGTTGAATGTAAGGCTAGAAAGATGGTAGATACGGCCATTTGATAAAGTACTCCCCTTTATCTGCATGTTTTCTGAAAAACTTATTTGTGAAGACAAACAGTAAAGAAACCTTTATAGATTCTTCGATATGTGATAGTAATATGTTACATTTAGTTTTAGGTGGGGTGTAGCGTATTATGTTCATATGACGTGTGTAGTGTTTAGGTGGGACGTAGTGTACTATGTGTGTAGTGTATAATGTGTGTATTGTTCATAGGTTTAGGTGGGGTGTACTGTATTATGTGTGTAGTGTTCATATGTTTAGGTAGAATGTAGTGTATTATGTGTGTACTGTTCATAAGTTTAGAGATTAGCTATATTGAATCGATTGAAAGATACAGTGATATGAATGGTTGAATTAAAATAGGCACTAAGTACCCGAAAAAAAACCGAAAAAAACTAAGTATGCAGTTTCGTTTTATATGTCACATAGAATGAAACTGCATGCTTAGTTTTTTTGTTTTTTTTTGGTACTTAGTGCCTATTTTACTTCAACCATTCATATATGCTCGACACCACGTAGCAGGAGATGAACACTCCTTGGTATTTTTCCATTTCCATTTCCGTACTTCAGGTGTAGTCAAATATATTATGTCCGTAGCATTTCTAAATTAAGATACAATGGATATATTCTCAAAACCGCGTAGCACTAGAAGAATACTCATTGAAATTGTTTCATATGTACTCGTAGTATAGAAATAATAATGCCCACAATAAAATACACATTATTTTGGATAACATTTTTATTTTCTTTAACTTCATTTAGTTGCTAAATTCACTCTAAGAACGTTTCCATTATGGTGATACATTTCTTTAAATAATATTTCCTAGTTTTAATTAAGTTAATTAAAAGCTTAATGCTACCTTTATACGTGTAGAAGTTTACAAGACTGAAGGAAATGTCAACTCCTAGAGTTGTCAGTCACGATCTTCAATGATTACCTCAGAAGACTTCTTATATGATCTTTGTGATCTAATTGGTAACATTTTTGACCAAGGAGTTGCGCTTTCGATTTTCACTTTATATCATACTTATAGCCTTTTCACTGACCTGGTAACATGACTAAGCTATGAATGAGATGAACACTGGTAATTGTGATTTTAATCGTTGGTATTATTTATAAATAGTCTGTTTTGTTTGTATTCAATAAAATAATCCCTGTGGTTATTTGAAATTTAATAAAATAAATCAATACATTACAACACAATAGCAAAATATGGTACAGTACAATGGGGATATAATGAAAAGCACAATAAGATTAAATAAAAAAATTAAATTTGAATAAAAAAAACAATATAATACAGTATAATACAATTTCGTAATTTATTTTTATCAAACACTGTTTATTCCACTTTTTTGTAACGGTATAACCCTACCGGTTTCAAGGCTTTCACCTCATCTTCAGGGGAGCACAAACAAGACTAAATTCTGTTTGAACTGGTACCAATATACTCAATCACGTTTCAACGGTTGGGGGCTGAGGGGTGAGGGAGGCATGGGACGATTTCGGCCAAGAGCGGAGAGATTTTTGGGATATAACTGTTCACCAGATGTTCGGATCGATGTACTGCCTTAGAAATTTCTAGGGCCTCTAATCTGTCCAATTTATTTCCGTTACTACTGATATGTAAGAATTTGGCATCATCGATAGAAAATGTATGGTTATCACGGTGACAGTGATTAGCCATTTAAGAATAAATTAGAGGATTTGTTAAGGCGGATTTGTGTTCACGAAATCTCTTTTCAAAAGATTTTCCTGTCTTCCCTATATAGAAATTATCCCTTCTAAGTCAGTACATCAATCCGAACATCTGGTGAACAGTTATATCCCAAAAATCTCTCCGCTCTTGGCCGAAAGCGTCCAATGCCTCCCTCACCCCTCAGCCCCCAACCATTGAAGCGTGTATATCGGTACCAGTTCGAACAGCATTTAGTCTTGTTTGTGCTCCCCTGAAGATGAGGTGAAAGCCTTGAAACCGGTAAGGTTATATATACCGTTACAAAAAGTGGAATAAATAGTGTTTGATAAAAATAAATTACAATGTCTTTAAACCTCCACAACATTAATGCCTTAACTATAAACAACAGCATAATACAATATAATATAAAACAATGCGGGTACAGAAAGAAGCTCAACACGAATCAATGAAAAAATCTTTAGTTTAACAGTGCAGTATAATAGTGTACCACAAAGTATAAAACAGTGAAATACAATACAGTAGAACATACTTCAATATAATATTATGTGTTTACATAAGTTGTGTCCGGTTTTTTCCAAATTTAAAAATGAGCACCAAAAGTAAAACAAAATGGAATTTTTCTGCTCTATCGAAAGGAAATTTTCTGCTCTACAAGATATTGTGTTTGCTTTTACGATACATACGAGTATATTATATTGTTTGATTACAAGCTTTCAAAATGAAATGTCAAGTAGACGAAAGGGAGCATTTTCGACACCTCCTTCTGTTCGCGTTCAATCGAGGGAATAAAGCTGCCAAAACTGCTCGTGATATTTGCAAAGTGTACGGTGAAGATGCTATGAATGTAAGGACAGCTCGTCGATGGTTTTTGCGTTTCAAAGACGGTAATTGCGGACATGGTTGGACGAATTCCTTGAGTCAAGACCGGATGGTTTTTATCTCACAGGCATTGAAAAAGTTGTAGAACGTTGGCAAGAAGTTGTAAATAATGAAGGAGAATACATTATTGACTATTCTGTTGTAAAATAATGAAGGAGAATACATTATTGATTAATTTGTTGTAATTTTTTTGTTGTGTCCTCTTGTTCTCTTAATTTGGAAAAAAAACGGACACAACTTATGTTAACACCCAATACAATACGGTGCAAATATCATATATTAAGAGTTGTAATAAGAATCAATAATTAAATCTCTTATGAATAAAAATTCAATAGGAAACAGTAGGGATGTCATAAGAAAATCAATGAAAAATTTTTTTTGTTGGTCCAGAAGAAGTCCATTCCATGTTATGGAACCTACCAGTTAACTTTTAAAAGAATAAAAAATATATATCATATAACTCTTTACCTTATCTTTATAAATTCTCGCAAATTGAAACTATAATGAACAAACACGGTTTTGGTATTGGAATGAAAGCTTTGATAGTATAGTCTTACGTCGTGTCGGTACGAATAAGTTTAAGGCTGGGACGAGCCTGCCGTCCTTAGGCCCGTGTTTATGCAAAGCGCGCCCGAGTCGCGGCAGCTTTATAGGCGCGGGTGACAATAGACGAAAGCTGCGCCCAATGGTTCCCTGCGGACCGCCGCCACCATACGAATATCAAATATTGTCTCATCACTCGTTCACCACTGGTAACAAGTCAACTTTCATATTCAAACGAAACTAAAGGATAAAATATTTTCAATAACTTTTCATCTAGTCGGTGAGCAATGATAAGTTGATTATGTTCTTAAAGAAAATTGATCACAGTAAGCTAATGCAAATTTTCTACAAATATATACGCATATATACCATCGCGTTATTTCCCTTGTCAGGGTAAGCAGAGGGGACATAGTATTATATTTTTCTAGCTCGACACGCACATCCTAAGCCTCTTCCACATCCATACACTTTCTCATACAACCTTCACGATTTGTACTTTTCCTTCTTTCAGGATATTATTCAATTGATCCAATTGTACTTTTCTTGGTCTTCCACTCACATCTGCACTGTATGTTGTATCTGTTATAATAATCTTTTTTCAATTATTCGTTCTACATGTCTAAACCAACTCAATGTACGATTATGTTCATCTTACTAAACACGTCAGCTTTAAATTCAAATTCATTCCTTATCACTTCATTCCGTATTCTGTCATACATTGTCACTATATTATTTTCAATGCACACATCTCTACAGTATTTATTCCGCTTTTCTCAGCCTCTTTTCCACACATCAAAGTTGGTATCAGAACACTTGTGGACTATCTTACGCTAATTTTGTAATAAACTAGCAATACAACATTAGTACGAGTATAGTTATTTGATAAACGTTACAATATTTTAAATTTTGTTAAAATAATTCTAATAAAAAAAATTCAAGCCGGTAAGTATTGCGCATCGATTTAAAAAATTTAATTATATTGTTTTACTATTGTTATATACAGTAAAACCTGAGAATCGAATTGAGACCTGTAATTGATTTTTATCAAACACTGTTTATTCCACTTTTTTGTGAATAAAAGTTGAATAAACAGTGTTTGATAAAAATAAATTACAATGCATTTTAAAACTAAAACTATCAGCATTCAATCATAAAATGAATTTTTGTTTTTTAAATCCAGGATCAACTATTTTAAAACTGTTTTTACGGTTACACGCAATAAAATAAACAAAAAAACAGGGTTAAGGTTAAAATTTAAGCTTTGTTACAATTGTGATGTATCTCAGCTGTGTTTTAAGACAAAACCTGCGATCAGAGCGCGGAGCTTTTTCAGAATATCTGTCTCTCCACCGGGGGAGCATTGTGGTAGAGCAGAGTGACTGGAGTGTATGTACAGTTGGAAATGAAAAAATGAGCCGGTACTTATGGAGTCGAGTGGGGTGCACTCAGCCGAAGTTTTGTCTCCCGGCTCTGAAATGTTGAAAAGCTGAAAAACTGAAAAACTGAAACCCTGAAGCGCTTGCCAGGGTTTCTCAACCCGTAAAACTGGTCTTACCATCATCAAATCCATATTCATGTTATAAGTTGTGCAACTGGTTTAACTATCACCAAATGCAAATTTACATTATCATTTTTATCATATGTGTCCATAGAAATGACAATTGATAGCTGCATATATTTTCATTTAAAAACGTTTTTTCAAATACATAGATGTTTTTCATCATAATATTTTTCTTTAGTCTGACATCTTCCCAAAATCCTTAATAAGCGTATTTATCAGGGCTGTGGAGTCGGATGAAAATTTACCGACTCCGACTCCGGCTTTATTTTATACTCCGACACCGACTCCGACTCCGACTCCAACTCTTGACTCTGACTTCAATTTTTATTTTATTTTATAATTTACTGCGTCTACCTAATGTATTTATATAGACTTATTAATAATGGATACAGGTATAAATTAAAAATTAATTATATTCGTACACAAATGAAACAATTTTATAAAAAAATATATAAACAATACGCATTAAGCAATATCTTCACACTAAAATAATATTAAAAATATATATTAATATTTAAAAAAAGAATTAAATGAAACTTTTAAAATAATTAGAAAAACAACACAGGTAGGTATTAAAAAAAATAAGAAAACACTTTAAAATAAAATAAAAAGGTTGCTTCATTTGTTTTCATACGTTTACTAAATCTTATTTATATTGTTTATTATTATTTTGATTCAATATTGAATAGAACACAATATAAGATTTTTGAAAGTAAATATACTTTATATAAATCTTATTTCCTATTCGTGGTCTAAATGGAATTAGATCTCAAAATAAGTCAGGATTTATGGAAGCTCTTAACTTGTGTAGGTGGTAAGTGGTAAGGCCGTGACGGTCAGCGCTGAATCTTGAATAATTTCAGGATATCGCAGTATTGCTGTTTTTATATCTAATTTTGTAAAAACTGTAAACTGAACGTAATCCCCTTTTGGGGTTTATTGCGATTATAAAAGTCTGCATAGTATCAGGCATGAAATGATGAGAGGTTAACTGGTTAACACATACCGTAACGTTATTCATTAAAGAAAATGTTAAAATAATTAAACGGAGTCGGAGTCGGTCGATTTTTTCCGACTCCGACTCCGCCTAAAATGTTCCGACTCCACGACTCCGGCTCCGACTCCGACTCCACAGCCCTGGTATTTATTTACGTATTTTCCTATATATATACATCTTATATTATTATTCTCGTAATAAAATATAATAAAATAAAGTGCTCCTTGGTTAGGCTTAGTATGAAAAAATGCTACTAGAATTTGAACTTATTTCCCTATTTCTGGATGAAGCTTAACCAAAGTTTGTTCCATCCTTTTTATAAACTAATATTAATTCTCGCTACACGTGTTTCTACCTCCTCTCCTGATAGTCTCATGATGTGGAATGATGTCATTTCGACTGAAGAAAGCTCGGGATATAAGGTAGAATCACGTGTAGCGGGAATAAATAAAATAAAGGGAATAACAAAATGATTTATTGTTAAATATTTTAAGATATTTAAATGAATGGAAACGGTACTTATTTGAACAGAATTTAATTTGACATAAAAATTGATCTTTATTTTTGTATATTAAGCAAATTTTCTTTTTCTTTTATTTCTGTCTATTAGATCAGTTGTAGAGAGTAATGTTGTTAGTTGTTTCCAGTGATTTGTATCTTCCACCAGAACTTAGGACTTCTCTCACGCAATGTCGAACTGTGTTACAAGCTTTTTTGTCAAGAAGTCCTTATCATCCTTTTAGTCCAACTCTGGCCAGATAATGGCTTGGACCAGTTTTGTCTAGAAGTCCTAATCATCCTTTTAGTCTGACTCTGGCCAGATAATGGCTTGGACCAGTTTTGTCTTGAAATCCTAATCATCCTTTTAGTCCGACTCTGGCCAGATAATGGCTTGAACCAGTTTTGTCTAGAAGTCCTAATCATCCTTTTAGTCCGACTCTGGACAGATAATGGCTTGGACCAGTCTATTTGTCAAACAATAATCGGCAGTTTTACATTATCCAACCTTAAATAAAGCTTTTTTTAAAGAAATATAGTTTATTGTTTCGGCTAAAATAATACTTTTGGCTAAAATAATATTAATCAGGTTTGTATTTAATTGGGTTTCGCCAGTGTATGTAGGCTTTACGAAATAAATAAATAATTATAATGAAATGAGAATTTGTTGAGCACCGTTTGTTTATAAATCAGACTTTCTTCAATGGCGCTCAATTTCGGGATTATAACACACTAATATTGTTGAGCACCGTTTATAAAGCAGACTCTTCAAGGGCGTTCCATTTTGGGATTATAACCCACTAATATTGTTGAGCACTGTTTATAAAGCAAACTCTTTAAGGGCGCCCAATTTCGGGATTATGACCCTCTAATATTGTTGAGCACCGTTTATAAAGCAGACTCTTTAAGGGCGCTCAATTTCGGGATTATAGCCTACTAATATTGTTGAGCACCGTTTATAAAGCAGACTCTTCAAGGACGCCCAATTTCGGGATTGTGACCCACTAATATTGTTGAGCAACTTTATAAAGCAGACTCTTCAAGGGCGCTCTATTCCGGGATTATAACCCACTAATGTTGGTAGATTAAAAATATTAGAAAATAAATAATTGACAGTTAAACATAAGAATTATTCGGTAGCAGGAGTCTTGTGTGACCCAAAAATGCCTATAAAACTGAAAGGAAAAGTATAATAGACTATCGTTAGACCCGCAATTATGTATGGCTCAGAATGCTGGACTATGTACAGGTCCTACTCTAGGCAACTTGAAACAGCAGAAATGCGAAAGCTTAGGTGGTCGGCAGGAGTATCACTGAAAGATAAAATTAAGAGCGCACGCATTCGTGGTAGCCTGGGAGTCACTGACATAAATAGTAAGCGAGAAGAGCGACAGCTGAGATGATACGGGCACATAAGACGGAGACCACCAGACCATACTGTAAATCCGGCAATGTCTGTGGATCTTCCTCGACAGCCATCCAGAGGAAGACCAAAGAACTCCTGGATGACTCAATGCTCCAAAATCCTGTAGAGAAACGGCCTAGATGAAAGCGACACCTAGAACCGAAGAATATACAGCCTGAGAACGAGAAGAGCCGACCACAACAGCCTACCTAGGCAATGAGTTGGGACAGTGCCGGGCAGAAGAAGAAGAAATTAAGCATAAGAATTAGATAGTAGTGGCTGCGGATATTATATAAGCTACTTTTTCGCCTCTCCATAGGATTAAAAAAACATATATGGTGAGAAAATCGTTGAAAAGTTACCGAAGGAAGCGGAACTACAAAAAGACGTTTCTTGATCTTTCGATATGTGATAGTTAACATACATATGTTATTTATTCGGTGGAGTGTAGTGAATGTGTGTAGTGTTCGTATACACTCATACATTTTGATAGTTTCCAAAATATATTGTCATCAAGCGCTTCCTAAAATTACACAAGCCACCCATATACCGAACAGTTAAAGGCAGACTATTACATGACACAGGATCAGAAACTGAAATCTTTCATTGTTAAGGATCTCATTTTTCAGGTTGCTGTGTCATAAAAGTTTTTTTTTATTATTTCTCTTAATATTATTAAGACCGCGCCCTCAAGTCATTCAGTTTCTGTGTCATTAATTCGGTATCTTTTTCTATCCTTCATTATCGTTAGATTTGTAATGATGCTCAAATTTTCCATGGTCGACACTGCTGCATGTTCAAGCACTCACTATAGCGGCTGTTGATATTCTTCTATACAATTTGCATAAGTGTATCGGACGTGTGCCGTCACCCGTGTGTGTGTATGTGATATGAAAAGGACACTGTGTGTAGATGTGTATTATTAAACTTGTTCTTGTATAATCATATGTCCTTGTTTGTATATGTTATAATTCAGTCTATATGTTTGCTATATTGTATATGTAAATCTGTATTTCCATATGTCATATGTATGTTTGTTTGACTCCGATCGCATTCGCGACCGCGTTGGAAATATGTGACTTGCAAAGCGGTGCGATCGGGGTAGGTCCGGGCTCAGTCAGCGTAAGCAAGGCCCAGACCCCGAAAGTTGTTGTATTTCGCGGGCAATGGGCGCTTGTGACGGCCGACTGACCATTAATATAGAGGGCCCCCTGATTTTATAAAAGGTATTCCCTCAAGTCACTGACAAAAGATAGACGACGCAGTAAAATGCGCACGTTTTTAAAAAATTGATTAAAAGGCCAAGAACTCGTTTCGTTCGTTCGTTTGAAATCATTGTTCACTTCACTTCTCACTTCTGTGTCGAAATATATAATTCTCCGTAATACCGAATTTACCGTGTTTTTATTTGAGACCCGCTACCCTACATCGACTGCCTGAGAGGAATTTCTCCCTGCTCTTCTTCTTCTTCTCCTGCTGGACCTTCGCTACGGAATTCGCTAGCTCGATTCTCTGAGCGCTACGCGGCGACCAACCACCTATCTACAGTCTTTGTACCTGTCCGGTACAATAAGAAATGCTTAAAAAATCAAGATCAATAAAAATGTGTCTTAATTAAGTGGATCAGATTTTGAGAAAAGACAGAGGAATCAGAATGAATTATAGAAAATAACGATTTGTGTGAATATTGAGAAAGCGTAAATAGTATTTTCGGAAAGTATGGAGGTCTCTTTGCTGACCCATAAAGACCACTGTGGTATAATATGTATGAATTTTGATAATATTACAAAATTATTATACCCTTTTTAGGTGTTTTACTATAAAAATGCTCACCGTTATAAACTGAAACTTAATTATACTATGCAAATTGATCGTGCACCCTTTTTATCCCTTATTACTCATATCTCATGGCCATAGGTCAACCTTAAAGGCTTAATTGAAAAGTAGACCATATTTGTTTTGACACTCAAATTTTTGTTATATGTATCGAAAACCGTTGTGTGTATCGACAACATCCTGAAAGAAAGATTTGAAGAAGCTGGTGGTTATAAGGTGTGGCGAGTCGATCAACAGAAAGGTGTCCCATGAGATGAGTGGATTAAATAAAGGAGTAAATGAGATCTTCTTTAAGCGCTGTTTTCAACAAGGATCGGAAATAATTGAGACTGGTAGTGCGCCGAGTTTGATATATAGGAGGATCACGTTGATCAATATTGAACACGTAATGAGGAAGAAGAAGATTAGGGTAAAAATGAATTATTAAATTTTTTGTTTTGTCAAAGTATGTGATTCCTAAATCTTGGGGAAATAAATAAGTCTTTTAACACAATACCATGGAGCACAATATCTAACTCTTATATATGGACTCCATTAACTGTAGTAGATTATTTCAAAATATAAAAAAAGTTAAGAACTACTGTCCTTTGCTGAAGCTTGAATGCTGAAAAACTGAGTCAAAGCGACGAGAGATACGACTATCATACGTGATCAGAGCTGGAAATGGGGAAAAAACTAAGGGGACGTTATCCTTTTATTTTTGAGATGAATTTTTACGGTGAGAAAATGTTTTCGTTGACCAAAGTGTAATCTTTCCAGGGACTTGAGAATTTGAGAGATAAAATGCTGTCTTAGAACAGAAGCTAAATCTAGTGAAATAGATACATACATATCATCTCGCAGTTTTTACATAAGGGTTAGCAGAGAGGACAGAGCACCATAGTTTTCTATTACAGCACACGACTTTCATCTCTTCTATACCTATATACCTTCTCATACATTTCCTATAATTTCTCAAACTTTTTTGATTTGTATTGTATCGGTGTGTATGTGGTATGAGGAAAAGAACATTGTGTGTAGATCGGTATATTGAACTGTGTATGAACTCTTTATTATATAACTCATGTAATTCTATAAAAGGTAAAATGCTTGTATGTAAATCCTTATATTTCCATGTAAATTCTTGTGTGTTCTTATAAATCTATGCTATGGAAATATGTATTGTGTTATAATAATATGTAAATATGTTTGTTTGACTCCGATCGCATTCGCGACCGCGCTAGAAATAAGTGACTTGCAAAGCGGTGCGATCGGAGTAGGTCCGGGCTCAGTCGGCGTAAGCAGGGCCCAAATCCCGAAAGTTGTTGTATTTCGCGGGCAACGGGCGCTTGTGAAGGCCGACTGACCACTAATATAGAGGGTCCCCTGATTTTGGAAATTACTTCTCACTTCTGTGTTGTGCTTCTCAGTTCTTCATTGAAATACCTTCTCAGTAATACCGAATTTACCGTGTTTTTACTCGAGACCCGCTACCGTACATCGACTGCCTGAGAGGAATCTCTCCCTGCTCTTCTTCTTCTTCCTCTGCTGGATCTTCGCTACGGAATTCGCTAGCTCGATTCTCTGAGCGCTACGCGGCGACCAACCACCTATCTACAGTCTTTGTACCTGTCCGGTACATGTATCATACAAAATATCATTTACTTGATCCAATCCAACTTTCTTCGGTCTTTATCTACCACACAATACCTCTCTAAAAGCATTTTTTAAGCACTTTCTTGCATATGCTTCCCATGTACTCGTATCTAACACTAAGAGGAAGACCATTCCACGCCACACAGGACACACATGACCTGCAACGGGAAAAACCTGTCATAATACCCCACTTGATTGAACTGATTCAGAACTAACGATTCATTAGATGCAGTCCAAATCAACCTCGAAGTTCTACTCTTTTCCAAAGGGATATCTTTCAGGCTCATATTTGAATGATATAATACATACATCACATTAGATGACTCTTATACAAACTTTGAAATCAATTCGTTCGTGACACTTGATCCAATGTAAACTTTTCAGAAGTGGACCAGTATGACGATATTTATGTTATATCTACTACTTTATATATCAGACTAACAACTGCATTGAAAAAAGGCTAGATTCTAGAAATTTATCAAAGAAGCGGGTGAATAGTTGTACCTTCAGATATGCTCTAAAGTGTTATCTTCTGGGTGGTTAATGGGTTTCTTAGTGGTTAATAGATCTCTTATTTACTTATTTTTTTAAGAAGCGGGTGAATAGTTGTACCTTCAGATATGCTCTAAAGTGTTATCTTCTGGGTGGTTAATGGGTTTCTTAGTGGTTAATAGATCTCTTATTTACTTATTTATTAAAGAAGCGGGTGAATAGTTGTACCTTCAGATATGCTCTAAAGTGTTATCTTCTGGGTGGTTAATGGGTTTCTTAGTGGTTAATAGATCTCTTATTTACTTATTTTTTTCTTCTCATTCTTATATTACTGCTTTACTATTTCAATGTATTGCGTAGTGGTTTTTTTATGTGTAAATATCATTTCCCATTTGTCATTTTACTTTCATAAAATTTGGACTCCTTTAAGGGTTTTCTTTTTTTCGTTCTTGCTGACAGTTAACCTGAGGTGGCATATGTGGGTTTACTTTTAATTTTGTTCTCTGCCATACGTTTTTTGTTTTTTAATCTAGATATGCGAGGGTGTGGGCTGAAAGCCCCCCGATACCCTTGTGGTCGGGCTCGCCCTACATTGGTGGGGTGTATCTCGGGCGGGAGAATGTTTATGGGATGAGCCCGGACCTTTTAATGTTTTCTCTCTTGAATGTATTTTTTTGTCATCTATTTGTTTTCTGTGTTTTTTTCTCTTCTTATTCTACATGTTCAAGTGTGTGGACTGAAAAACATCTGGTGTCCCCGTGGCTGGGCTCGACCTATATTGGTGGGGTGTATCTTGGCCAGAGGGATGTTATTAGATGAGCCCAGACCTTTTGATAGCTTCTGTTTTTTAATGTATTCTCTTTTTAATGTGTTCTTGAAATATATCTAAATGTATTATGTACATACTATGTTGCTATCAATAATCCTGTATTTATTTATTATTTATTTATAAATCAGGTAGACTAGAATAAATAGAATGACAATGATCCATACGGGACGCAACAAATGATTAATAAGAGTTTTATTTTTTTAACCCTTCCCTTACGGTGATAAAAATAATACGCGTGTTACGGTGTTGGGTAGTGAGTACGCAATAAAAAATTAGCGATTTTAAATCGGAAAAATAAGAACATTCACAGATAATCCCCTTAATTAATTATAATTGAAGTTAAAAATTATAATAATTGAGATTTATTTGCTGAAAACATTAAAAAACCATCTGAAAACATTAAAAAACGCTCACGGAACGGGCGTACATCTAACCTATTTGCAAGCCTAGATGCAACTAGTGGCGCGGAACGTCAGTCGCATACCCCGGCGCATACGCCTTTGCTTGCGACGTTGAGACAATTCAGGTTCTCGCAATTCAGTCTAGTATGCAAGAGTGAGATGCGAATATAGTGTCGCGCTTCCTGCATACTATTCACCTATCGTCAAGACGAGGCACTCGCAGCGTTTAAATGCGAATTTGTTTTCGATCTTTACAAAACACCTCGATGTAGTCGATAAATTCTGATTATTATTAATATTATTTTTTAAATCAATGCGTAAATATATTATGGAGGAATACCTAAAATCTTAACCTTGTATTTATTATATTTATAGAGATATTGATGGTTATTAGAAGCAACGTGTAGAAGATACCCAACACAGGGAACGAAAGGTAAAGGACATCGACGTAAACATTTTAAATGTCGAAGATTATAGAAGAGCAAAAAAACCGTCTTGTATAATTGGCTATCAAAAGAGAGTTAACTTTTAAGACGGATGGACATCAATTAATTTGAAGTTATCATTTGTGAACATAACACTCGTAACATGTAACGTATTCCTCTCAAGAAGATATTATTTACGCGGTCATGCCACTCAAATTAGTTTAGTTTTACTTCGATTATTGTCAATTTATTTTGAACATACAATTTGACACTTTCAGGATGTAACTAGAAACATCCTGCTTCAGAATATCGTTGTCTCTTGAATTTCAGAATTTTAAGGACATAGTATTAACTACATAAACTTTTTCAATCAAAATACGATGTCACATTTATCGTGGAATCTAGAGATAATTAAAAAAACTTCAGCTATAGTTTTACATTGCATCATTGAAATAAAATAAGTGTTATGATCGAAAAAACAAAGTCAAATGATATTATCTAGATAAACTTTAAGATGCCAACTAGTAATACACAAGAAGAGTGACTAAATGATGCCTTTTAAATACCTTAGATTGAATAAAATAACAATAACTTATAAACTGAAATTATCGAACAGGTTAACAAATCCTATGTATTGTTATGATACCTTAAATAACCAGACAGGTTAACAAACCCTGTGCATTGTCTGGATACTTTAAATAACCGGGCAGGTTAACAAATCGTCTATATTGTCTGGATACCTTAAATAAGTAACTGGACCGGTTAACAAATCCTCTGCATTGTCTGGATTCTTCTAATTACTAGAGAGGTACACGAATTCTCCGTAATATCTGGATTTCTCAAACCGGACAGGTAAATAATTCCTCTCCAATGTCTGTATACTTCAAATTACCGGACAGGTAAACAAATCCTCTGCAATGTCTGGATACCTCAAATCGGATAGCTAAATAAATTCTTTCCAATGTCTGGATATCTCAAATTAGCGGAGAGGTAAACAAATCATCTGCATTGTCTGAAAACCTTAAATTACGGGACAGGTAAACAAATCTGCATTTTCTGGATACCTCAAATTACCGAACATGTAAACAAATCCTCTGCAATGTCTGGATGTCTCAAATTACCGGATAGGCAAACGAATCCTCTGCAATATCTGGATACCTCAAATTCCCGACAGGTAAACACATTCTCTGCAACGCCTGACTTCTTCAAATTACTGGACAAGTAATACAAAATTTCTGCAATGTCTGGATGTCTCAAATTACCGGACCTGTAAACAAATTCTCTGCAATATCTGGATATTTTTAATTACCGGACATGTAAACAAATACTCTGCAATGTCTGAAATGAAGTACATGGAAAATAAGAACATTGTAACAAGAAGTAAAGCGAGGATCTATAAACTATATGTTAGACTAGTGATTCTTAACCGGTACTCCGCGAGGATGTTACAAGTGCTCCGTCAAATATGGAACATTTGATCGAAGATTGGCGAATTGCTGTTGAATGCAAATTGTTGTTGGCAACGCAGGCGAGGCGCGGCGCAATCTCTCACATTCCCTTTTTTGTAATCTGTAATGTTTATTGACAAATAAAAGTAATGTTCATGCATTTTTTTTGCTCGATTTATGAGCTTGATGGTTTTTGTGCTCCGCAAATTTTTCTTATAATCAAAAGTGCTCAGTGATTTCGAAAAGGTGAACCACTGTGTTGGATCATTAACGTAAAACATCCAGATGCAAAATGAAAACGTACATAAAAAAGAAAAATATGTTGACTTAAAAACATTTTAAGATGGGGAAGTCGACGACAAAGATACTGACGGGATTACGTTCAAATAATTACTGAGGCTCGGATTACCCACATATAACAGTACCTCACGGTAACCTCATAGGAAGTCGATCATCAGGTTAGCGCCCAAAGTGACGGAAAGATAACTGGCACTCTGTATCGTAGAAATAATGCAGAGAAAATAGATAAAAAATCTACTCAAAGAAGAAGATAATATAAATTTTATTTAACCTATCGGTAGGCTATCATTCAACTACGCTTGTCAGTCATTCTGTAAATGGAAGGGGTCTGTAAAAATAATCGTTTATGTTGCGCTTTAACATGCACACATTGACAGATTAAACCCAAAGTTTCGGGAGCAACGAGATTAAACTTCCATCACGATTGGTTTATGTTGCGCTTTAACATGCACATATTGACAGATTAAACCCAAAGTTTCGGGAGCAACGAGATTAAACTTCCATCACGATTTGTTTATGTTGCGCTTTAACATGCACATATTGACAGATTAAACCCAAAGTTTCGGGAGCATCGAGATTAAACTTCCATCACGATTTGTTTATGTTGCGCTTTAACATGCACATATTGACAGATTAAACCCAAAGTTTCGGGAGCAACTATATTAAACTTCCATCACGATTTGTTTATGTTGCGCTTTAACATGCACATATTGACAGATTAAACCCAAAGTTTCGGGAGCAACGAGATTAAACTTCCATCACGATTTGTTTATATTGCGCTTTAACATGTACATATTGACAGATTAAACCCAAAGTTTCGGCAGCAACGAGATTAAACTTCCATCACGATTTGTAGATTTAATCTGATGCTGACTTTTGTTAGGTAGTTTTATAAAGTACATTTTGTATTTCTAATCAGCACTTTAAGTTATTCACTCATGCTAGAAAGGGTTCTGAACATATCTTTTCATTGTCTCTACACGAGAGAGTATGGATATTATCCCTGGCTTTATCCAGTAGTGCTCTTATTGGGGATACATACTCGTAGTTACAGATCATTAGAGAGACAAAGATCTCTTCGATTGGGCATTAATTTATTTATATTTTTTCATGGACTATTTAGTTAACCCATCCGTACTGAACAGTCATGGTTTATATGTTCCGGATAGTTATTTGAGACAACGCTCCCATAGATTGTTCTATCAACCTATAAATCAAACCAACCTGCCTTTGGAAATGCAATCACACTTTTAAAGGTAGGTATAGCAATTACACTTTTTATCCGTGTGTGTTCTTATATAGACATGTTTCATGTGTCCCTCAGCTCCTTCAGGAAAAATCT
The DNA here is from genome assembly GCA_949825065.1 of Odontocerum albicorne. Lineage (NCBI taxonomy): Eukaryota > Metazoa > Arthropoda > Insecta > Trichoptera > Odontoceridae > Odontocerum > Odontocerum albicorne. The sequence continues at coordinate 7,459,045 of OX463849.1, read as the reverse complement.
CTTAAATTTAGTGTGATACTTGAAATAATATTTTTTTATATTATTTAACATGGTACATTTTGTCATAATATTTTAGTGTAACATTTTTACTATGTTTTTTTTTTAAATAAGTTTTAAAATGTTGAATTGTTTTAAACATGTATTTTTTAACCTTCGTATGTTTGGTTCTTGTACAAATTAGGAAAATCTGTAATGTGTAAAGGACCTGATTTTTTTTTAATAAATGGAGTTTAAGAAAGTTTTTATGATAATAACATAAACTGAAATATAAAATGGTCTAAGAGTAAAACCAGTTTGAAAGTGAATCAATCCTTGGGTTGCTTAGCGTGAATGCTTAACGTTAGAATACGATCGCCGATAATTTATTTTATACAGATATGAAATAGATTTTAAATTATAACAATTTGATTAACTTCTTGACTATGATTTGGAATAAAAATACACAAAGTGTGTTGGTGCCCATTTTAACGTATGGAAGTGAAACTTGGACAAGAAAGAAAAAATATAATTGTTCTAGAGATGAATGCACTAAAAAATGTGGAGTATCAATGTATGAAAGTGGAATGAAGACATCTGAAATGAATGCATGGAAACATTATATTCTACATAAGATGAAGAAGATGTGGTTTGGACATGTGTGGAGAATGAATACAGAAAGAATGACTAGCAAATATACAAACAGAAGTGCACGTGTGCGCGTAAGTGACAGACTAAGAAACGTGACTATCAAGTAGATCAGATTTTAAAAGAAGGCAAAGTGACAAGTATTAAAAATATACTCGTATGTTAAGATTGTGCATGGTGTGAGATTTGTATGTGGAGGAGGCAAAAATTATGTGTTTGGATTAAAAAACCATGGATATCTCTCCTCTCTGTTTACCCCACAATTAACATGACGTAATGATGTCCACATATGTATATATGTGCGAGTACATCATCATTAATTTTTGCTTAAAAAATCTCAAACTTTATTAAAAAAAAAAACATTTTCCAACACTGCGTATGCGGTATGGACTTTAGAAAAGAGTGTTTGATTTGGGCTTTAATTGGCTTTTCATGAATATGTGCTTTACTGCATAGAGAAAAACCCTTTACTTTTGCAATTATTTGATAAAAGGTAGACAATTTATCTTTTTTTTTTAAATTTTTGAACTCATACTTGGAGAAAACATATTATTTTAGCGTATAACATGACAATATTTCTGGAATTAATGCATAAAAAAATTAAACAGATTTTTTATTGAAGCTGTAGATTAATACAAAACCATTTGTTTGAAAAAAAAATCTTCTTACTGATGGCTTCCGTAGACTTGTTGGAAACACACTTCACACTTTCAACCGTCTGTTTTGGGTTTGATTCCTGATGGTACCCAACAAATGCATAAAAAGTGTATTTTATGTGCGTTAGTGGTATTTATACGTACAATGTTAAACCTCGAGTTCCGTACCTATTCCATATTAATAATAAAAGGGCAATTTCAATAGCCCCATTTAGAGAGCCAACTCTCTTCAAATGCGCTCTAACGTGGGATTCGAACCTATTATCATGAATAGATTAAACATACTACAAAATTATTATAATGTAATTTGTTTTATCAATCACTGTTGATTCAACTTTTTGTAAAGGTATAACCCTGCCGGTTTCAACGCTTTTATCTCATCATCAGGGGAGCACTTTCAGAATCTTGTTTTTGCTTCCCTGATGATGAGGTAAAGCCTTGAAACCGGTAGGGTTATACCGCTACAAAAAGGGGAATTAGCAATGTTTGATAAAACAAATTACAATGTCTTTAAACCTCCACAATGTTAATGCCTTAACTATAAATAATATATAAAAATGAATATATTTAAGTTTAGTGTAACAATACGAAGGTGGTAGCTGCAGCCATTAGTTTTAGTACGAGTATATACCCGTATCTGCATAAATAAAAAAAAACATGTTTGGTAAGAATACCGCAGAAAACTTACCAAGAAAAGATGGACTACTCGTATAAAGGAACGTTTGTAAATCTTTCGTTATGTGATTGTTATGAATTTGGTTTTAGGTGATTGTACTGTATGCCTGTAGTATGCATATACTCTAGTGAACTCGAAGGCTCGATTAATATGCTGAAGAAAACACTGCCTTTCCTCACACTCTTCTGTATGCCCCAATCACCAATTAGGATACTTTGAAGTGCATCATACGAAATAATACAAACTTCTAGAAATATTACCTAACGCCAAACAAGGAGTAAGTGGAAGAAATTTTGGGCGAAATTTCCAACAATGAGTAAGTGGATTAAACTTTGGGCGAAACGTCAAACAAGGAGTAAGTGGAAGAAATTTTGGGCGAAACGTCAAAAAAGGAGTACCATAAGTGGAAGAAACTTTGGGCGAAACGTCAAACAAGGAGTAAGTGGAATAAACTTTGGGCGAAACGTCAAACAAGGAGTAAGTGGAAGAAATTTTGGGGGAAACGTCAAAAAAAGAGTACCATAAGTGGAAGAAACTTTAAGCGAAACGTCAAACAAGGAGTAAGTGGAAGAAACCTTCGGTGAAACGTCAAACAAAGAGTAAGTGGAAGAAGCTTTGGGCGAATCGTTAAACAAGGTGTAAGTAGAAGAAACTTTGAGCGAAACGTCAAACAAGAAGTAAGTGGAAGAAGCTTTGGGCGAAACGTTAAACAAGGAGTAAGTGGAAGAAATTTTGGGCGAAACGTTAAACAAGGAGTAAGTGGAAGAAATTTTGGGCGAAACGTCAAACAAGGAGTAAGTGGAAGAAGTTTTGGGCGAAACGTTAAACAAGGAGTAAGTAGAAGAAATTTTGGGCGAAACGTCAAACAAGGAGTAAGTGGAAGAAATTTTGGGCGAAACGTTAATCAAGGAGTAAGTAGAAGAAATTTTGGGCGAAACGTCAAACAAGGAGTAAGTAGAAGAAACTTTGGGCGAAACGTCAAACATGAAGTACCATAAGTGGAAGAAGCTTTGAGCGAAACGTCAAACAAGGAATAAGTGGAAGAATCTTTAGGCGAAACTTCAAACAACGAGTAAGTGGAATAAATTTTGGGCGAAACGTCAAACGAGGAGTAAGTGGAAGAAACTTTGGGCGAAACGTCAGACAAGGAGTAAGTGGAAGAACCTTTGGGCGAAACGTTTAACAAGGAGTAAGTAGAAGAAACTTTGGGTGAAACGTCAAACAAGGAGTACCATAAGTGGAAGAAACTTTGAGCGAAACGTCAAACAAGGAGTAAGTGGAAGAAACAGAGTAATCACTCCGTGAAACAGTAAAAAAATAAAGCAATAAAATATATAAATTAAAAATGCTAACCGTTTTTTATTCTTATCGCTGTTGATGACAGTTGAATTTTAGGTTTTTGGTACAATTAAGTGAAAGCATGACGATTAATTTGGTACCGTGTATTCGTCTAGTAATAATTTGTTTTAATTTTTGTTGAACTGTCGTTAACTAGCTGCCAAAAAAACATTTTTTGGGTAGAAAAATGTTGAAACAAATTGAAAAATGTTTTTAATAGTTTACACGCCAGTAACATACATACTCGTATCATACAAACTGTCAAGTAGTTTCCCGGTTGAGATCTATAGAGAGAACAAGGAGTCATACTTCCTATCGCAATATCCACCTTTTTCAAATAAACATACAAAGCTTACGACTCCGTGACATTTTACATTTCCTTCTTTAAAATTATCATTGACTTCATCCAACCATACTTTTCTTTCTATTCTTCTACCATATCTTTCATTTATATTTGCATTGTATATTTGATTTGTTAGTTTATTTTTATTCATTAGTTCTACACGATATGCCCAAACCATATCAAAGTGTTATTTTTTATCGAGTTTAATAGATCAATTTCATATTGATCCGTATTCTGTCATACAATGTCCCCCCGTGTATTTTTTTCAATGCAAACATTTTCAAAGCATTTATTGAACTCCAGTTTTTTTCATGTCCCATTTCATTCTCACACATCAAAGCTGGTACTAAAATACCATTGTGGTCTTAAATCTTGGCAGATTTTGATACTGTCCGGTTAGAGTATACACGATATCTCTCGTAATTCTTCCATCAACTGAGGGAACATAATAAATAAATAAATAAATAAATAAATATAGGTTTATTGATACCAACAAAGTATGTGCATAATATATTTAAACACACTTCAAAAACACATAAATTGCATAAAATACATTTAAGAGAGAAACTATCGAAAGGTCTGGCCTCATCTAATAACATCCCCCCAAGATACCCCCCACCAATAGCCCAGGTGAGCCCAGTCGCGAGGACAACACATGTTTTTCAGCCCCTACCTTTGCACATGTAGAATAAGAAGAAAAAAACCAGAAAATAAATAGATTACAGAAAAGAAGCAAATCAACAAATACCACCTTAGATTAATTCAAACAAATAAATAAAAGTTCCTTGACAGCAACCAATGTGTACATACGAGTATATACTCGTATATAATAAATTCATTCCGAGTATCGCACACATACCTCAAAATAAACTGCAGAAAATACATTTAATATAGAAGACATTAAAAGTACAATACCTAAATAGCAAAATTACTAACCTTGCTCTAATCTTTCATTGTTTACCCCTAAACGCATTTACTTTCATTGTTTACCCATAAACGCATTTACTTTCATTGTTTACCCATAAACGCATTTACTTTCATTGTTTACCCATAAACGAATTTACTTTCATTGTTTACCCATAAACGCATTTACTTTCATTGTTTACCCATAAACGCATTTACTTTCATTGTTTACCCCTAAACGCATTTACCTTCATTGTTTACCCATAAACGCATTTACTTTCATTGTTTACCCATAAACGCATTTACTTTTCATTGTTTACGCATTTACTTTTTTTCTCACATTTTTCATTCCCTAAGAATGAATTGTTTAAATTTAGAGAAATATTATGAGTTATGTTACAATACATGATAATGTGTATGGATGTAAAAAAAACTAAAGTGAGTGGCATTAAAAATACTGGCACTTTTCCTCTCTATCTACCCCGAAAGTGAAATGATGTGATGTCATGTGTCCGTTATATAAGTTATTTCGGAGTGTTGCACCACATGATTTGGCTTATGTATTGACGTTCCAAACATATAGTATTGCAGTTTTCATCTTCAGGACATGTCTGTAGTCAGCTTCACCATAAGTGAATACGCGTCAGATACCACTTGGCCCATAGTGGAGTCTCAGCCGTTACGTGAGCACATGCGTTAATGAGCATGCATGGGTCCTTACAACCACGGGAGAACAAGAGTGAGACTTCCATAAAGGTTAAAGTTATTATTAGGTGAAATTCATAATCTCTCTTTATATTGTTTGGATGATTACAGATTTCTATTCTCTCTTTCTGTTTGTGTATCATAATATAAATAGGTCAAATCCCGTACGACGGTTGTTGCCAAATAAAGATTATGAGAATTGAATTTCGAATACAAGAGAGTGAGAGAGGTATACTTGGATTCTCTCCGAAAGTAATTCGAAATTTGAAACTCGGTGGGTCCGTGATACTGAACGAGTTTGTTTTAAATACCTAGCTAACAATTTTTGGGCCGGTGTAAAAGGGGACGATGTATAAATTATATATAAACAAATTTTACATTTATGAATATATATTTTAATAAATGTAGAATTTGTTTTACTTCCGTGAACTTAAATATATCCCAAGAACAACGTCCTAGAAATACGAGTATGTACAGTTTTTTCCAAATAGTAAAAAAGATTCGAGGAATTTAAATACAAAAAGGAATCAGGATGTAACATAACAGTTTATTTGTGTAGATAAAATCATGGACTCAATATTAGATGAAGCGTGTAACTTCGATTTCTTTTATCCCTTTTGTAGAATACGAGTACAAGGCAGTTCCAAGTGTAAACACTGAGTGAGAGGCGCGGGAATATCAAGAGATGTACAATATACGCAAAACTGGATCCGACAATCAGAGCCGACGTTTTTTAAACGGAAATTATTCCATCTTTCTGTTTATATTTATCTAGTTTAAGGCGGAGAATTTTCAGAAAGCGTTTACTGTAGCTGATTGCATATGTTGAATTCCCTTATTCTACTATATAAAACAATATTTAAAAAAAAAGCATTATATTTTTAAATTTATAGCAGTGAACAACGGTGCCGGAAAAAAACAGTCTTGGCCAGTAAAACAATTCAACAATAGTGCACTGAAAAATATAACATATTTGCCAAAAAATATCTTCATGAATGTTGCATAGAAGTGGAGCCCGAAAATTTGAAATACATGTGATGAATACCTGATATTATAACTTTGAAATACATGCTTTGTGATGAATACCTGATATTATAACTTTGAAATACATGCTTTGTGATCAATACCTGATATTATAACTTTCAAGACAATTTTGTCGTGAATTAATTGATTGTTTGAAATCGATCTAAAAAGGCGGAGTATAATGCTTTTGCCGTTGCTTATCTTTTAGTGTACATCGGTTTACTTCCACTATGCTAGAGATATGGGTGGTAGTTGCAGTATTAAGAAGCAATTGAAAATAATCCTTTTTTAAACACATCGAATCTATATAGCGCTTCATTGCTGCCTACACGTCGTTACCAAGGCATCCATAGACTTGGACTTGTAAGTGACTTAAAAAGTACGTATTCTCACCTGATGAAGCTTATCGTCTCTGTGTAAGTACAACATTTATATGATTTGTTCTTTAGTTCTCAAGTAATAAATAACATCTTTCATTACTAACTACAAGGCGTGTCCAGAAAGTAAGTGTACTGAGGCTCTCACGACCGGATGGATTTTATTTTTCGACATGTTGGCTACACTTCCGTGTAGCCTGACCCTTCCCCTCCGCAACGAGACCGGTTTGAGGTCAGTATGTTGAGAAGTGTCGACGCGACAACACGTTTCGTGAAAAATGTAAATCCAATCTTCCGCCAAGTGCGAAATACGGGGCGTCATCCGTTATCTCGTTTGAAAAGGAAAACCTCCGGTTGAGGTTTATAATGAGGTAAAAACTGCATATGGTGATAAAGTTATGAATCGTACAAATGTGTACAAGTGGTGTCGCGAGTTTAAAAACGGTTGTACGTCTGTGCATGATGATCAGAGGAGCGGAAGACCTTCAATTGTGACTGACGAAATTGACGAAATTGTTTTGGGACTGTCAATGCATAATTTTAATTGAATATATGCCTCAAGGGGAAGACCATCAACTCTGCAAGATACTGTGAGACCCTAAAATAATTGCGGATGGGGATTCAGAACAAGAGGAGAGGCATGCTGACAAAGGGAGTCTGCCTGCTGCACGACAATGCCAGACCACACACGGCCAACGCCACGAAGGAACTGCTCGCCTCGTTTAAATGGGATGTCCTGAACCATCCCGCGCATTCCCCTGACCTAGCACCTTCAGATTACTATATCTTTACCTCCCTGAAGCTGCACAAGGATGGAACAAGGTTTTCAACCGACGAGGAGGTAAAGGAGGAGGTGGAGAAGTAGACGGAGGGGTTGGCGGGAAACTACTTCGAGGAAGGCATCCAAAAATTGATACCCCGCTTCACCACCTGCATTGAGAGGAATGTCGAAAAATAGCTTACATATGTACTACGGTAACCACGTAATTTTTTTTTTAAATAAAAAAAATTGTAACCTACAAAAATTCTGTACACTTACTTTCTGGACTTACCTAGTATTTTGTAAATTTCGTTTATGCCGTTTATTAGCAAACGAATTTATTTAGTTTTTTTTTTCTGTAGTTTTTTCAAACCTTTCTACACATAATTTAAAACTGATTATTATTAATTCGTATTTGTGATTTTTTATCAATTTTTTTTATATCAGAATGTTCCACTTTGTTTTCTGTGGAACTCGAGGGCTCCGAAATAAAATTAGTTTTTGAGCTCTTATTAATATTTTCAAATATATAATATATAAATGAAATATTAACCGTCCCATACCCGTAAGAAAAAAGCACGATCCGGTATGTTCCGAATGAAAACAAAATACAGAAATGGGTTGTATTTCCCTCCTGATATTAGAAATCAGTTGTACACAATTAAATCTACGAGGGTCATCCAGAAAGCAAGGTTACAACATTTATGTAGGATCGAAAAATGCTTGTATTTAATTGAAATTCACAGAATACTTCACAAATATATTAAACTATTTTCAACGTAATCGCCGTTGAGATGGACACATTTTTCTAGTCGGGGCAACAGCTTTTGTATGCCAGTGTCATAGACCTCCACAGCCAGCTCTTTCAGCCACTTCTTCACAGCTTCCTCGACCTCTTGATCGTTGGAAATTTTTTAAGGTGTAGTGACACACCCACGTCTTATCCTCCGTCACGATAGAGTTCAGAAAAGCTTCTACCTCCTGTGCAAAGCGATCCGAAAATTCACGCGGTCACGTGATTTTGACGGTGCTTCGGTGTGAGCATTCTGGGCACCCATCTCGCACACAACTTCTTGTAACCAAGTTTTTCTGACACAATATTATCAAGGAAACTTTGAAAAATGTCAAAAAATTCTTCGTGAAGGTCGTCAAGCATCACACGGCGGTCATTTTGCACTTGTTCTTCAATTTTTTGCACAAATTCGTCAGAAATCACTGCCTTGCCTCGTCGTGAGTATGGCCTTCTCTGAACAACCTAACCCACTTCGTAACATGTTGTCGACTCATCACATCACTACCATAATCTTCCACGAGCTTCCGATGGATATTCGCAGCGGTATTGCTCTGCAAAGTAAAAAAACTGATGACCGCGCGGGTCTCGAACGGACGAGAGGTGGCGGAAGCCCGCGACGACCTCTCCATCGGAAGAATTTACTGTGACTGAATAAAATGGCCGAAAATCACGCGGGACCAAACAAACTGACCGTTAGGATCCCCCTACATGTCAGGTGCGCCAACTTTGAAACAAAAAAATCCTCCGGCCTCAGGAGTCCTTGTAACTTTAGTTTCTGGATGACCCTCGTACATATGACAGAAAAAAAATTGAATCCTTCTTATAAATAATCATTTCACATTAATTACCAAATAATCTTTACTTTCCCCATTATCAATCAGTTTTGTTTAAGTAATTTCAATTAATTATTTTTAATTTGATGTTTTATTTATTTTCAGTTAAAATTGTCACAATTCGAAATTTATGTATCAAAGTGAGAAGGGTCATGTGATTATATAATGTTAGGAATCTTTGTTATACGAGTATGTAACAGATTTTTATGTGTTTTTTTTAATGTAATGTAATTTTGTATGTGCCTTTAGATTTCTTAACTTAGTTGTCTTTTAATACAAATTATTTGATTATTTTTTTACATAAATGTTGATACTGGTTTTTTTAATATAATGATATAACTTTGCAATTATTTATCTATGTTATAATTTTTGTATGTATTTTCTTAGGTAACGTAAGAATAACAAGGGATATTAAACGACGTGTTGCGATAGGAAACAATACATTCTTAGTTAGTTTGGACACCTAGAACCAATGAATGAAGAAATATTTACAATATTAAAGTCAGATAAATCACAGGAGATGTATACGAATTTATATGAATGTAGAAGAGGCAATGAATATGTTCCAATATAGAAAAGTTTTGTGTTCTGATCTCTCTTTCCACCTGGCTTGGAAATGGCGCGATAGTATGTTTGTTTATATAAACTTATATAATGGATGCCACGCCAAAAAAACGATAGTCGAACCATTTTCGTAAGAAGTGAAGCTCTGCTCAGCAAGTGCGTGTCCCATTGATGCAAATAACTAATAATCGGATGAAGCCAAGTCTGGTGAGTAAGCTGTATGTGAAAGTATTTGTTAACTAAACGCCTCAATCGTTTCCTTGACCGGTTTTGCTGTGTGCGATGGTGCATTATCATGAAGCAAAATCACTTAGTGTTGCCTCTTTTGATATTTTGGTCGTTTTTTATGCAATGTTTGGTTCAAGTCTATCATTTGTTGTCGGTAGCGTTCAGTATTAACGGTTTCGCCAAGTTTTAGCAGCTCATAATTGATAACACCCTTTTGATCCCACCAAACACAGAGTTTGTAGTTTATGTGTATGTATGTAGATAATGTAATGTATATAATGTAGGTTATAGTTTTAATTGCATCCATAAAGGGAAATTAATTTATTTTTTGCACATAGGCGACAGTAAACCTAGAAACGGCTCCATCCCTGATGTGATCTCAGATAATATAGAGAACAATTGTATGTAGTGGCTGCGTATTACAATAGTTTCTGTCTTGAACTCCCGTGAAACAAAGGGCATATTGTATCGATGGAGGTTCAAGGGTAAACCAAAGGCAAAATATTATTTTTGATTCAATTATAGAGAATACATGTACAAGTATTCATAAAAGGGAAAACAATACAATACATGAATTCCATTGTAACATTTTGTATATGTATATATAACGGTGTTGAGTTTGTTGCCTTGTTTACAAGATACTCATCTTTAATTTAAAAAATCAGGTTCATTTCCCTATGGTTAAAAGAATAAAATTTGTCGAATTAACACATTGTTTGCGGGAAACGATAAAACTCATTCTATCCCGCTTATAGTAGAGAGCGGGAGACGAGTTTACTCGTTTTGGTTTGCCAAGCGGTGGTATGCGGGAAACTTGTAAACACGGTCGCCAAATGGGGTGGGAACTGCGCGTTATCTATTATAAGATTCTTATAAGATCTTATAAGATTCTTATAAGATCTATTGAAAATTTCGTAATTATATTGTAATTTTATGTGAATAAAATAATTTTGATGGTGAAAGAGTATTTTTTTCTATGTTTACCTAGAATGTAGTAATTTTGTGTGAGTAAAAAATAAAGCAACCCATATTTTGCAGAATAAAGATATAGATAGTTCTATTCTTAGTAAGATACAAAAAGTTTTTCGAAAAAATACTAATTAGTTTGAGAGATATGGTTTTTTTACGAAACTCTAATTTTGGCGCAAAAAAGTCTAAAAGTACCCGCATTGCGTCATCACTTGTCGCGAAAAGTACCCGATTACAATGTGTTAAGAAAATTATGTGAGTAACGAAAAAAAGGAAGATTTGAGAATGAATGTTGCGAAATCTAAAGTCATGGTAATAAAAAAGTGTTTAAAGAAAAGAAAAGGGATGAACGAGTTGAAAAATTAGATTTTTTTCTTACATACTGAAGAGTTACAGAGATTATTGAACGGTGTGTAGTGATACGAAATTAAGTCAATGAGCTGTTAAAATAAAATAACTCGAATTGGACAGTATAAAAATCCGCTAAGATAGTGCACGACAGTATTGAGGTACCGAATTTAATTTATGTAAGTGAATCGTGGACGTGGATAAACGTCTGAAAATATTCGAATAAGTGTAGCAGAAATTCATCCACAAAGAATAATACGTGGGAAGACAATGTATGACTTTTTAGCGGGATGCTTAATTTGATACGTCGTGGTGATTTTGATTTGTTTGCATTTAAAATAAAATACGTCAATTCAGGAATGCGATAAAAGTGAGAGTGAATAATCGATAAATAGTAAACAGCGATGAATGGTCAAGTGAATAATAACAAGTACCTTTATTCATCGATAAGTAGGTATATATAGACTTTCAGAACGGGACGCGTGACTGTGTCCGCCGTATATCTCGATCTCACTCCTGCGCGTGCTGAGGTGTTAGGAAGCGCCGCGGCTAACACAGTGGGTAGAGTATTTATTTGTCAAAACGGCGAGACAACGCGATGTGTTCTCTTTTTACCTTGGAATGCGGTGTAAATATTATTCGCGTGTACACAGTGTTGACGTTTCTGGTATGTGACAATTGTAGATATCCAGAGGTTGATTCATCGGTCGTTGACCCTGCATGTTAACAATATTTTAGGGACGTGGGTACCCTACAACTTAATACGGAATGAAGTGATTACAGAGAAATGTGAAGTTAAGATTGATGTGTTGAGTAAGATGAAGAAGAGCAGTTTGAGATGGTTTAGGCACGTGAAACCAATGTATAAAGTAAGACTAGAAAACAACAAATATATAGTATAAATATGAGTAGAATGCGTGGCAGAGGAAAATCAATAAAAGTGCGGTTGAATCAAGTGTCATACATTTTGAAAGAAAGAAATTTAAAAAGTCAGAGAAAGCGTAGGAGAAGTATGAGAAGGTGTATGGATGTAAAAAAGACGAAAGATGTGTGTAGTTATAGAAATGTTTTACGCTCTCTCCTTTCTGTTTACCCTTACAGGAAAATGGCGTGATGGTATGTACATACACAAGGGTGTGGGCTGAAAAACATCTGGTGTCCCCGTGGCTGGGTTCGCCCTATATTGGTGGGGTGTACCTTGGCCGAGGGGATGCTATTAAATGAGCCCAGACCTTTTGATAGCTTCTGTATTTAATGTATTATCTGCAATTTATGAGTTTAAGAAGTGTTATTTAAATATAATCTGTACATACTATGTTGCTATCAATAAACCTATTATTTATTTATTTTATTTATTTATAAAAAAATGACTGAAAACAAAATTATAAAGAATTCTAGTCTGGCTAATAAGTACGCCTGGTAACAATTCTGATGTGCGCTGGACGTGTTTGAGTTTTGGTGCTTTATCATATGCGGGAGTATTTTCAACATGTGCGGTGATGAACTGTGAATTACGGGCTTACTTCAGGGGCCGAAGATAATATTGTCTCCCGAATGCGTTCTTTAACACGTCCGTATTGCCAATTCGGATATATTGAGGAACACAATACGGAAGTAAACCATGTTTATCCACTAACAAGTTAATGGTACAGTGGAAAGCATACTTTACATTCATTATGCAACGGGGGTTTATATAATAAAAAATCGGAAATAAGTATCATTTTATTTTTTCATGCTATATGTCTTCAAGATACAGGCAAAAGTCTAGTTTACTGGGGATACGACCAATGAAAGGCCAGATCCTTTAAAATTGTGTGTCCAAATTAAGTTATCTGTGATTTTTTCGCTAATTATGTATATTTCTTATCATGTGTAAAATAAATAAAAAATAAAATTAATTATTTATTAGTTTTTTTTTTGATATTTCTATCAAACCTCATTCTGCCTAAATTTGTTAAGTTTCATGTATGAGTTTTTTTATACTGCGTGTTAACATAAGTTGTGTCCGTTTTTTTTTTAATTAAAAAATTAGCACTAAAAGTAAAACAAAATGGTAAATGTTATACGTCATTCGAAAGAAAATTTTCTGCTCTATATTATTTGATTACAAGCCTTGAAATGGAATGGCAAGTAGAAGAAAGTGAGCATTTTCAACACCTCCTTCTGTTCGCGTTCAATCGAGAGAATAACGCTGCCAAAGCTGTTCGCGATATTTGCAAAGTGCACGGTGAAGATGCTATGAATTAAAGGATAGCTCGTCGATGATTTTTTCGTTTCAAAGACGGTAATTTCGACCTTAAACACATGGAGCGTTTCGGACGACCAGTGGACTTCGATGTTAAGCTATATTATTCATGAAGATCCACTTGAAACCACCGTAGAATAACATTTACCATTTTGTTTTACTTTTGGTGCTCATTTTTAAATTGGAAAAAAACGGACACAACTTAAAAACCAGATATTTAATTCTGAAAAAAGTATGAAAGATGTCGGTGAATAATTTTTAAGGAGTTATTTAATATTTTTAATACAAATGACCGTATGCATAAGCTCATTGGCAGTTTTATGTACATTTTCGATAATACCCGAAAAATGTCGAGACGTTACTATGCCCAAACATACATATCATTAAGGCGTATTTATTGTGGGATAGGTGGAGATAACAGATCTCCATACTTTTATAACCAGGCTCACTAGGCTTCATATTCATACATTTTATCATGCACAATCTTGTATTATTTATACTTCTCACTTAACATTCAATTGGTCCATTGAACCATCCATCTCTTTCTTGGTACAAATCTTACACGCACATTTAAATGGAGTTTAATAAATAAATATGGCACTTCTGATTTATATACACGCTTAGTATTATTTTCCTCATTACCTCTCTCCGCATGTCCAAACCATTTAAAAGCTTCGTTCTTCATTTTATATAAATCATCCATTTTATCTATTCATTCTTTTTCAATGTCTTCATTTCGCCTTCTTTCATACAATGACACATTTTTTTTCTTATCAAGCAGCCAAACAACTCACCAATCAATATAATACACAAGGAAGGAAATCAGTATGGTCACTTAAGAGACTCGTTTAAATTCTGCTTGAATATAAATAAATTGGTTTTATAAACGATTTCTTTGACACTACTTTTAACATAAATGTAGACACTAGTATTAACGTAAATGTTGACACTACTATTAACGTAAATGTTGACAATAGTATTAATGTAAATGTTGACACTACTATTAACGTAAATGATGACACTACTATTAACGTAAATCATGACACTACTATTAACGTAAATGATGACACTACTATTAATGTAAATGTTGACATTACTATTAATGTATCGCAATAATCGGTCAGATCGTTTAATTTTTATAAACTATTGCTGTCTTATCAATGTTCGTAGGTTCAACAATTTCCGACTAAATTATATAAAAAAGTGAGTTTTATACATTTTTAGAACGATTAATCAATTTTTCAACCCCACTTAAACAATATTCTGTTTAATTTTCAAAATAATGTAACATTGCAGATACATTTTTTTCGTAACTTTTAAATATTTTCTATCCAACTTTTGAACATTTCGTGAACTATATATAGTTAACAAATTGCTGAATGTAGAGATAAAAAAATAACTATCATATCACTTGATTACGCAATGGACGTGGTCGTGTATCTCTCCATTCATACTCTAACTTGTTCAGACTGTAAACTTTTAGGCTGTCAAGACTATTCATTATTTTTTAAAGTTAAGTAAATAATTACGTATTGTAATTCAGAATACCATACTATAATTCTTAACAGTCCTGACTCGAGGTTAGCTCAGCGGTATATGAAAATGAACAAGGACTTTTTCAAATCAAGGTTCGTTGGATATCTTTTTCTGAAGCTCTCTCTCGGCGCTAATACGAGAAAGGGAAAGTAATTGATAAGACATATGATAATTTAAAAAAATAATATTTATTATATTAAAAAAAATTGGATCGAAGATCCGATAAAAAAAAATTATTATTATCGAATAAGTAAACAGATATTTTATGTTCTCAATTAGAGGTAAATTTCAAATTAATACACACTAGACTCGTGTAAGACGAAAGGTATATCAACAATGGAAAGTGAAGCCAACAAAAGTTACATTAAATGAGTTCACAATACCTTTGAGAAGATTTATGACGTAATAACGGCTGAGGTGTCCAAGGTACTCGAAATCTAGACGACGACACAAAATACTATAGCCATTTGGAATTTAATTACATTATAAAATATACTCCTCACAAGGCTTAAGTATATTTTTTTGCCTTTGTTATTTTCTTGTATTGTTGAACTGAAGGCATCACAATAGTTCGAATACAATAGCGTAAAATTATTAAAAAAATGAAGTGTAATTAAATAAAGAAAAATAAAATAAAAATAATGTACAATAATGACTATTATTACAATAATTACTTACAGTTTACAATAATCACGAGTATTATGTAATTCTTTTCAAGATTATTTTTGCTACTAAATATTTCTTTTTATAAGCTTCGTGACAGAATCGACAATCTCCAGCCTCAGGGAGCATTTTCCAGATTTCAAGGAGAGCTGATCCTTAGCTAATTGATTTTCACGCTCTTTAATTAGAGTTTTGTACAGGAAATTGCCTTCAAATTCCACTCTAATCCTCGACAATTAATGAGCACACCCAGTTTTACGGCCAATTGGTTGTAGACATGGTAGACTATTTTTAATATATGGGTTTACTCTGAGAAACTGGAGCAGGTTTATGAGTTCTGTTAAATAAGGAGTTCGTTTACATGTTATGTGATATTTGAAAGGGATATTTAAAAAAAGATAACGATAAGGAACAAGATAAATAGAGCACCTGATGTTATATACAACAACCGTGCAATATGGAAAATTTTAGAATTACAATACACAAGTGATATTGTATTGTACATTGTCTTGTCAAACACTGTTTACTCCATTTAATATAACGGTTAAACCCTACTGGTTATAAAATTTTCCTCTCATCATCAAGCGAACCCAAACAATACTGAATTACGAGTATGTTCGAACTGGTACCAATATACACGATTCTTACTGTATAAATTCGGGTTGGGGATTTTAGGTGGAGGGAGACAAGCGATAACTTCGACACATGTCTGTCGGTACGGTCCGAACAATATTGAGTCTTGTTTGTTGTCCCCTGATGATGACGGGAATATCTTGAAACCGTTATATAAAGTGGAATAAACAGTGTATGACTAAACAAATCACAATGTCTTTAAAGATCAACACATGTTAATGCATTAACTATCTATATAAATAAAAATGTAAATGTTCGTTAATTATTGCTAGCTAATCTCCGGAAGTTCTCTACCGATCGCTTTGAAATTTTGAGTAAAGTTAATATTCGTCAACGGAAATGTTTTTTTATTTTTATTTATATATATATCAGTGTATATAATTTTTTTTTTAAATCAAAAACAAATATCTATGCGAACCTGTCGGGGACAATGACTAACTAGATTTGTGACACATGTCAAATTTCATTTTCGACGTTTCGGAGTTTATATCAAATATTTAATTATTAGTCTATATAAATAAAATATTTAATAATTTAATGTTTAAAAATAAATAATAAATTTTATATATAATAAATGTTTTATTTTTGAGTCGAGACACGAACTGATAATAAATTGATTACAGGCGAAAAATAGGTTAGAATCCAAGATACGTCAAACTAACATTTGTGTTAATAAGGATAAGTTCCATTGTGTCATAGCAGCTTGAGAAAATCTTAATATGGCTGAATCAGGACTTTATAGCGCAAGCGCAGGAAATATATTTGACAGAACTAATACTAAATTTGTAAAAAATATCCAACTAATATTTTATCTGTTTTCAAATCTTTCGAGTATCGTTAAAATAAATATAATCGCTAAAACAAATATAGCTTATATTTATAAAAAGATCTAAAATAAAGATAACTTATATGTATAAAAAGATCGAGGATCGCTAAAATAAATATAACTTATATAGTATGTATAAAAAAAAAGATGCGTGATACTCTCACGTGGTAGAAGTGAAACTTCTTAGCTCTTAGGAAAAGTTGATTTTACGCATTGCTTTTTTTCCATTTGTTAACGATTTTTTTAGGATTAGGAAATGATTCTGTGGAATTTAATTCAAGAAAGTCTCTTTTAATTTAATAAAAAAAATTTTTTTTTATTTTTAATAATAAATAATAATAAATAATAATATAATACACTTAATAAAATGAAATTTAATATTAAATATATTAATATTTTTATATTTATATTAAATTTATTATTTTTAAATAATTATTTAATTATTTATAGCTTAACTATTTTAATTATATAAAATATTATTTTATTATATATTTTTTTTTGTATAGCGCCATCTGCGTTAATTTATCCGCCATTTTCATTTCGTAATGTGCGTTGTTGACATATCTACCTCTAAGAATATCTTTTTCACTTAGTATTTTTAACTTATTTTTTTATTTTTCTGTTCAATTAGCGGTAAAATTTAATTTTATTGATTGATTTTCGTTTGAATTCAAATCATATCGTGAATTGATCTCTTGGAGTGACGGGATCATTTGCTTCACAGAGACAACATGATGCTGGTATGTACATTTTTGACAAACGTCATATTTATTTTAAACGAACTGACAAATTTTTGCTAATTTGTAAAAAGATGTATTAATGTGTCATTATTGTTTGTTTTTTGTAATGTATTTACCTAAATACCTTGCTATTTATTAGAATCGATATGTATTGTTCATTAATGACGCGATCAAACATGTCACATCCAAATTAAATTCGTGCGTAGTTTGCAATGTTTGCAATGTCTTTCCTTAACATTTAATTAATTGCAATAACCTCTTTTTTTGCTTAACATTTAATTCGTTCCAATTATCTCCGGATTTACTTAACAATACTCCTATTGGACAAATATTTGACAAATGCGTGTCCAGCTGCAAAACGATTGATCAGCTGAGATATTCTCACATCAATTGCTGGAAATTGGGAACGGAAATTTCATTGTCTCATAACTTAATGTTTCACTCATATTTTTAAAGGTTTACTATTTTATATGTTTTTGCTATAACTTTCTTTCTTCTTTTTCTGCAATCTATCTGCTTTAGTTCATCAAAATGTCGAGGAAGCAGCAGAACAACGTGTAGCCAGACTTGAGGATGCACGGTTGCGAGCACGGCGATCGCGTTCTGCAGTTTCAGAACTGGTTCGTTCTCAACAGAATGTACGCGACAGGCTGATAGTGACTGAAATAGGTCATTAGGAATATCAAATGTATCTTTTTTTATATAGAGTTTAATTTTATCTCTATGTTTATATTTCAAATCTATCAAATCGTATTTTTTAAATTAGTTTGATATTCATCCGTTTTAATCAAACCAAGCTTCGCTCTGAAGAATACGTTCATTTGCGAGATGCAGTTGTAAATGACGGTAATACAACTAACGTTGGAAGACTAACGATTTGGCCATCTTCATATACAGGCAGTCTACGTCATATGCACGAGTACGCTCAATATGCAATTGCGTATGTTCATTACTACGGGTGTCCAGACCTATTCACTACATTCACATGCAATCCAGCTTGGGACGATATACAACAGCTCATGGTAAAACATGAAGTGTTTGGGTCTGTGCGCTGCTGGATATACTCAGTGGAATGGCAAAAGAGAGGATGGCCTCATGCGAATATATAGTACCAATCTGGATCTATAACAAAATCACTTCAAACGAAATCGACAATGTAATGTGCGCTGAAATACCCGATGCCGACGTCGATAAGGATTTGCATGAAGTTGTGACGAAAAATATGATACATGGACCTTGCGGTACACTGAATCCAAATTCACCATGCATGATAGACGGAAAATGATCTAAACGATATCCTCGAGCATTAGTATCCAACAGAGTTACAGGAAACGATGGATATCCTTTATACAGAAGAAGATCAACAGAAGATGGCGGGAAATTAGCAACCATACAAATGTGAAACGGTGACATCGAAGTAGACAACCATTGGGTTGTTCCATATTCGCCTTTGCTATTCAAAAACATACAAAGCGCACATAAACGTGGAATACTGTAACCCCGTTGAATCGATCAAATACATTTGTAAGTACGTGAATAAAGGCAGCTACATGGCAGTTTTTGGCGTGCAACCAGAATGTGGGATGGGAATGCGGTTATACATATCGATGAAATCGCACAGTATCAGGCTGGAAGATACATAAGCAGCAATGAAGCTGTATAGCGAATTCTTTCATTTCGCATACATGAACGCCAGCTGTTGTTCATTTAGCAGTACATCTAGAAAATGGACAACGCGTTTATTTCACAGCTGCAAATGTGCAACAAATAGCCCTGAATCCACCGGCTACAACGTTAAATGCTTTCTTCACGTTATGTAAAAATGACGCGTTGGCGAAAACACTACTGTATCACTGATTGTGACGTCAAAAGAAGAATTGGTGAAAAAGTATTTCCCTACATTTAAATCAATTATAAGAATCACGATTGGCATAGTGAACGAGCTATTGCTGCCGCCAAGAACAAAGACGTCTACGAAGTTAACAATATTATTCAGTTCCCTTTTTTAATGTTTCTCAATTTTATATTTTTTTGTTATAACTTTCTTTCTTCTTTTTCAGTGCAATCGATCTTTCATTTGAATTCAAATCATATCGTGAATTGACCTCTTGGAGGGATACGATCATTTGCGAGCACGGCGATAAACGCGACAAACTAAGAGTGGCTGAAAGACATCAAAAATATTGTATACCCACAAGCATTATGAAATTAAAGATATTAAAAACGTATGCTTTTTCTTTTCTTTCTTTTCCATTTAACCAGACTGAGCCACAGCAACGCGTGGCCGGGTACAGCTAGTAAATAATATAAATAAAGCTAAGTTGGTTCGTACCTTGACATATGTAAGTGAAACTTTGAAAAAGTAGAAGAAATATGAAATTAAGATGAATGGTGTGGAAATGTGCGCACTTGGATATTATTTGAGCAGTGTCAATACATAAAGAAGACGGAATGAAGAATTCAGTAATAAATGCGTGAATAAAATTAATGGTTCAAGTAAGATGAAGAAAATATATTTAAAATGGTTTGGATATGTGCAGAGACTGAATAATGATAAAATAACTAAGCGAGTATACAACCCAGAAGAGAAGGGTGTGCGTGAAATAAGGTGAAGGAAGAAACGTGGCTGAATCAAATGGGCCTGATTTTAAAAGAAGGTAAAGTGAGAAGAAGAGTAAAAGAAGATTGTGCATGATGAGATGAATGTGGAGGAGGGGAAATTGTGTGATAGGCTAGACAAGTTTTCGGTCTCTTTTTTCTATCCACCCCATAAGGGACACAGCGTATGATAGGTGTGTACTCGTTTGTATATGATTTTTACCCTCAATTTTATATCTGCCCATTAAAAATCAACTGCAGTGAAAAAGCTTACTGAACACCTTGAAAAATACAGTTCTTCATAAACATTTTTACAAGCCGTTATTTGTCAGATTTTCGTAACTTCTTCCATTTGACGGAAGCGTGGATATCTTTGCGGCTTTTTTGCCACATTGCAAATCTTTTCTAATCAACCAGATACGAGTAAAAGTAAAAACTAGACTGAAACCATTTTACATAAATGGACACCAAAAGGAATCAAATCCACAATCTCCGAGCTGTAAGGCAAACATTTTAACACCTAGGTTACGAAAGTTTAACATATTTTTTCAATAAAAAATAAATTTACAAAACTGGTTAAAATACGACTATAATAGGAAAACTTAAAAATGTATTACGTGTGTCAAATAAAAGTTTTTATTATAAATTAAGTTATTTCACAAGGTTTTACATTGGTGTTCAATTTAAAGGTAAATGTAAGTAAATTTTACAGATGTTTTCTCCGCCATGACCTCAATGCTGATAAACGTGACCTAAAAATGTTTGAGCTTCTTTATGTGGTTTTCCAAAGGGAAAAATGTGGTGGTTTCCCATTCCTTTCCGCCCCGCAGTAGAATATTTAGGAATTTTATATTTTTTGATATTGTGAGCACTGCTGCCAACACGCAATATTTTCGGATGTAGTACTTGGTCCCAGGTGAAATGTGCACTTGTGGATATTTAGTGAGAGCAGTTGTTGTAGAAATATTTTGTCATTGATTAATGCCTTTAGGAGTTGGAAGAATTTGAAGAAAGGGTATGGAAAATACAGCAGTGGAAGTGATCAGCCTCTGTTTATGTTCCATCAAGTATAGTCCCACGTTGTTTCCGAGATGTGGCCCTTGTCCATGCACTGACAGATACTTAGAGTCAAAGGGGAAGTTGGAGATGTTAGTGGACCAGAGGCTGAGATTTTTCAAGGCAACACTAGATTGGTTAATACTGTACATAAGGTAATGCCACTTAACATCTCACTACATCGCTTATAGCTTTGATTTGACGCTACACAAACTTATTTGGAAAATTAAGAGAATTGTAACTACTTCAATTTTTAAGCTACTGTTATTTCTACGACTTCTATATCATGCAGCATGTGCATGCCACAACTTTATTCCATCTGCCTCAATCGGACGCTATTCGTATATTTTATATAGGAGGTGGGTGTCTTTAGTATTCTGTTGGTTTTGGTAAATTGGGTAGAATTTAAAAAAAATATTAGATGACTAGTATTATGCCCCGAAGGTGTTTTGTTTTTAAAACATCTATGTTCCACACACAAGAATGTGAATAATTTATTCATTTGTAACCAGTTTGTCATCGTACATATTAAAACTACTACTGTATGTTGAAAGACACATACAACCGTACACATTTTGCATGCGAATTTTGTTGTCATACGAATTTTTTAATAAGACTGGAACCATTTTATTGTATTTTGTTTGGTCGTAATCGGCGATCGAACCCAAACCATCTTCTCTCGGGTGGAAAACAAGCGTCTTATCAACTAAGCCACGGAAGTGGGTGTGTTAGACTAACTTAATAATTTAGCGTGTAATAAATTGATGTATATACATATAAACGCTCAAGCAATTTTCCTATTGCAAGAGGCAGAAACGATAGTGCACCAAACATTTTTAAACCAGCATACTTCCTTCGTCTATTGAATATCAATATATAGTATAGTATATATTCTCAAATAGTTCCTTTTGTTTAAAATACTGTATACGTTTCTTACTTTCAAAAACTTTATTTGCTTTGCTTGGCCAACAATTTTTTTTCCGTCGTTTTCATCTAAAACTCACATTCAATATAAATTAGTTGAGTCAGTCTTTCGTCACATATTCATTCTTAATGTCCAAACAACCTTAGTGTGCTATTTTTACCCCCTACTAAATATAATAATTCGTTGGACAATTTAATTGTCCTGCGATGAACTCGCTACTCGGAACTGGATGCGATGAAAATTTCATGAAAATCCGTTTCAAGTGAACTGTCCCATTGTTTCATCAGTATTGTGAAAAAATTAGCCCTTTCAGCAGCGCGCTACAAATGCGAGTATAAGAAGCTTATGATTTTGTTTTAAATTTTGACATCAAAATTTTCTTCCGTCAAAAAGGTCTAAAAGGAAAGAATGATGTTTTTAATTCTCTTTTTGGGTTCTCTTTTTAATGCCGTGTAATCTTCGATAATTAGTGTTTTTACAAAGGAGACGAGTTAATTATTCCTCATTTAAAAATAGAAGTTTTGTTCTGAATAACCCCTTCCCCTGTGTAGCCATAAATAAAAAAGTCAGTGATGGTTCACTTTTGTACATTAAATGAATGTTTTTATATAATGTATTTTTGTATAAATAAATATATATTTTACTCGGAAACAGTTGAATACCATATGTGTGAAAACAAAAGAAAAACGTTTGAATAAGTTTTTATTACAATGTGTAGTACCCTTTAAAATGTCCAAATTGGTGATTCAGATATATTAAAGAGCATGGCTAGGAGGCCAAATTTTCTTTTTCTGCATTGATCAAATCTTCGGGCGTAGAACCACTGGATTAGCACGGAACTCGGGGTTTAAATACCTAAAGCCAAATGTATCGGACGTATGCGTCACCTAAAATATGATGGATATATATTTTCTTGTTATTTGGTATTTTATGATTCTTGGTTATACTTTGATGTTATGTATGATATTTTTATGTTTATTGAGGTATGTGCTGTGTCACGACCGTAACTGAAAATGTTCCTTATGCGCGGCCATCGCGAGACAGTATCAAAAGTCGGTCAGCCCATGCATGCGAAAACTTGCGAGAATCGTGATATTTCGCAAGTTATGGCGGCATGCACGGGCGAAAACAGGCGCTTACGATAAGCAATTAGCCACACATAAGCAGCGCCAAACGCTAAAAAATACATTCTCAGTTCACTTCAGCGACCATCTACACCGTGAGCCGAAATCTCCGAGCATTGAGCAGCAGCTATCCACCTATTTCTACAGTCCTTTGTACTGGTGCCGTACACCAAATGTGCTACAATCACATATTGGAAGATCTACAAAATATTCTTAGTAGTTCGTCATGTAATTTTTTGCGGATTTCTTATCAAAAATGTTTTTCTTTACACACGCAGATGCTGGAAAGCCTTAAATCTA
Source organism: Odontocerum albicorne (assembly GCA_949825065.1). Classification (NCBI taxonomy): domain Eukaryota; kingdom Metazoa; phylum Arthropoda; class Insecta; order Trichoptera; family Odontoceridae; genus Odontocerum; species Odontocerum albicorne. Next base: position 7,435,259 of record OX463849.1, on the reverse strand, counting down.
ATGACTGCAGCTATCTTACCTTCCTATCCTCATACTCAAATTACCAGACTGGAATTTTTTATTTTGATTACCATCGGCAATCGAGCCCAAAGTTTTCGGCTGAAAGTCAAGCGTCATATCAACTAGGTAATCAAAGCTAACAATAATAGATCCTGAGCGAAAGCTTTGAATTTTATAATAGTATAATCTTGAAAAGCTAAAATTTAAAGCGTGTGCTGCAACCAGGATAAATGTATTATTATTTCAGCTGTCTGATATTTCAGCGAAGGTTGTGAGCGCCATTAAAGGACTAACGATGTCATTTCACACATAATAGAGGGAAATAAGGTTCTCGTGGACGGGGAAAAGGAGGACTTGTTAGCTGAGACAACAGCCTCTCGGGAGTGCCTTGTTTCAAGGAAGATTATTTCGGTTTTGATAGGAGTCTGGAAAATATGTTTGTGTATGAAAAAAATATTATTTTGTAAAATATTTTGGGTGAAGCAATACAATAATAAATAAAATATCTCTGAAAGTGATAAAACGATCTGTTATGTTTTTACAAATTATTGTAAATCAGGAATTGTTCTTATTATAGTTCGGAAAATTAGGATGAGTCCTGTGACAGCTCACAAATTTGCCCCAATACAACCTTATGTAATGTATTTACCTAAATAACTTGCTATTTATTAGAATCGAGGCTTATATTAAAGTTTATGAAATAATTAAAGTTACTGAACATTGTTACAAGGTTGTATTGGGGCAAATTTGTGAGCTGTCACAGGACTCATCCTACATTTTCTGAACTATAATACATACAACACCCCTCAATTATCAGGGGTAACTTTAACCGAGGCAGTAAAAGAATAAAAATTTTACTAAATTTTAATGATATTTCGAAATATAAGTATAATCAAAATATGTTTTCATTTAAAAAATAATTAAATATTTTTTGGTTTTTAAAAAAAATTATTGCTTTCATGGTATTTTAAAAATGTATTTAAATATTTATGTTTATTTTAAATTGAAACTAATTTCAGTTCAAAATTTACATTTCGTCAAATTAATAAAACTGATTTAAAAAAAAATTGATTCATTTTCGTTCAAAATGGCAAGACATACAGAATATGCATCGTTTCAACGACATACGTACCTTTTTTTCCAATAATTGGTATTAATGAGGCGAAACAATGCCTATGTTTTTCGAGCAGAATAGCAAAACGCTTCGAACCAATGACCATCCACATACAAGTTTAGTCAGCTATCTTGCTATGCACACATCGTAATGTGTATTTTGAATTTTGCTATAAAACATATGGCGGTTAGTTGCCTTTTCAGAGTGGGTATTGTGGATGATCTTGATTGCATGTGTGTTCTGGATTATGAGAGAAAAGATCATGTGTTTTACGGCTCTCCAATGAATGTTGCGTTTATTGTTTCTCCGAAGGATTTTTCCAATGATATATCGATTGTTTAATTCAATGAATGTTGCGTTTATTGTTTCTTCGAAGGATTTTAAAAACATATTGCCACGCTTTCTATATGTATTCTCAACTTCTTCGAAGGATTTTTCCAATGATATATCGATTGTTTAATTCAATGAATGTTGCGTTTATTGTTTCTTCGAAGGATTTTTCCAATGATATATCAATTGTTTAATTCAAAGTTTAATCAGTTGAAGGTTTAAATCGTTTAAAATTGTTTTGTTTAATTTATTATTTCAACTCTTATAATAGCATTTTAGCTTTTGTGTGGTGGGTCAAATCATCCTAGTGTGAGTGGGTTGCCTACAAAATTGTTTTGTTTAATTTATTATTTCAACTCTTATAATAGCATTTTTAGCTTTTGTGTGGTGGGTCAAATCATTCTAGTGTGAGTGGGTTGCCTACAAGAACAGGTCATAAGTGAAAACAGGAATTGAACTATCAACCCCCAGGCTGTAAGATCGGTGACTTATGAACTAACCTTTACACTTTAATGCTGTTGTCGTAAAAGTTAAATATCTAAATATTTGAAAAAAGTTAAGCTTTTTATTTAAAAAAAAATAAAAGAGTGTAATCTTAGCTAATGATACTGCAAGTATTAGAGTTTGAGGGTGATTTGAGATAAACGCATATAATAATAATATATTTAAAATTCTTTGTTAAAAAAAAAAAGTGTAATTTAAGCTAATGATACTGCAAGTATTAGAGTTTTAGGGTGATTTGAGATAAACGCATATAATAATAATATATTTAAAACTCTTTATTTAAAAAAAATAAAATAGAGTAATTTAAGCTAATGATACTGCAAGTATTAGAGTTTGAGAGTGATTTGAGATACACGCATATAATAATAATATATTTAAAACTCTTTATTTAAAAAAAATAAAATAGTGCAATTTAAGCTAATGATACTGCAAGAATTAGAGTAAGAGGGTAATTTGAGATAAACGCATATAATAATAATATATTTAAAACTCTTTATTTAAAAAAAGTAAAATAGTGTAATTTTAGCTAATGATACTGCAAGTATTAGAGTTTGAAGGTGATTTGAGATAAACGCATATAATAATAATATATTTAAAACTCTTTATTTAAAAAAAATAAAAAAGTATAATTTTAGCTAATAATACTATAAATATTAGAATTTGAGGGTGATTTGAGATAAACGCATATAATAATAATATATTTAAAACTCTTTCGCTATCAAATAATTTGCAAAAGTTCCGAATTCGATTCCTAAGGTTGAGGAATTTCCAAAATAAAAGTTTCAAATGGGAAAGTCTCTGGAAGTTTGATAAGACTAGAATTGCATTATCAAGAAACTTTAGGAGGATAATTATTAAAATCCGCTATTAATTTTAATAATCAAGTCGTTACAAATATTTAAATGGTTTTTTTAAAATAAACTTACATTCTAATTTTATTTATGAATGAACTTTTATTTCGGTTTCTAAATAGATATATTTTGTTTTTATTGAACTAATATTTATTTATAATGAATTATGTAAAAAAATAACAGAAAAGATGAACAAAGCTTTTACAATATTTGGATGCCTCATTTTTTTAAATTTATTTACACATGACAAGAAATATACATAATTTGCGAAAAAACAACAGGTAATTCAAGTTGGATCTGGGTTTATTGCCTTTCATTTGTCGTGTCCCCAGTCAACTAGGCTTTTGCCTGTATCTCACTGAAGATTACAGGCAAAAGCCTAGTTTGAGCATATATTGTATTTTAAATATAAGTACATGGTAAAAGAAAACAAAGTAAGGAAAATGGCATATGCTAACTTAAAATTAAATCTTCTTTGATTCGTATGTAAAGACTTACAAACGAGTTTTGCAGCAATTTAGATATTTAAATACGAGTATTTAAAGTATTTGCCGGAATATCACACCAATATTCGCCAACCTCTTAATAATAATTACTAACTTTCATGCTTACTTTTGTAAAAATAAATAACCTTTTGTAAATATTACATAAAAGGACAATTCTTTACCTTTCGAGTTGAGTAACGCTTGCAAGTTAGGTGTGATTTTTTGATGTTACTAAGCAACTTCTTTGTCGTGTTACAAGTCAGCCAATGTGTTTGTTTAACTTTTAAGTTTATTATATACGTAAACTATTGATAAATCGATACTTTTTATATGTAATTACTGACTGTCCCCACTAATAATAAATCTAAGAACTTTATGCGTAATATTTTTAAGATTGTCTCCTTCAAAAAAAAATATGTATGTTGATAATGATGCAAGTTAGAATAATATCAGTATTCTTATTAAAAATTATGTATGTTGATAATGATCCAAGTTAGAATAATATCATTATTCTTATTAAAAATTATGTATGTTGATAATGATGCAAGCTAGAATTATATCAGTATTCTTATTAAAAATTATGTATGTTGATAATGATACAAGTTAGAATAATATCAGTAATCTTATTATAAATTATGTATGTTGATAATGATGCAAGCTAGAATAATATCGGTATTCTTATTAAAATTATGTTTGTTGATAATGATGCAAGTCAGAATAATATCAGTAATCTTATTATAAATTATGTATGTTGATAATGATGCAAGCTAGAATAATATCAGTATTCTTATTAAAAATTATGTTTGTTGATAATAATGCAAGGTAGAATAATATCAGTATTCTTATTATAAATTATGTATGTTGATAATGATGCAAGTTAGAATAATATCAATGTTCTTATTATAAATTATGTATGTTGATAATGATGCAAGCTTGAATAATATCAATAATCTTATTAAAAATGATGTATGTTGATAATGATGCTAGTTAGAATAATATCAGTATTCTTATTATAAATTATGTATGTTGATTGTGATGCAAGTTAGAATAATATGAGTGTTCTTATTATAAATTATGCATGTTGATAATGATGCAAGTAAGAATAATATCAGTAATTTTATTAAAAAACTTTAATCAACACATTGATGGAAAAATTAAATATATCAAGGTTTGTTTCCAATAAAAGCTTAAATATCTATTTCATAGTCATGTAAATCTATTTGGCAATATTTTGATACTTATGAGTATATGGTATTATTTATCGAATTTTAATATATATAAGATTAATCAAAACAATTACTGCTTAATTATTACTTCTCAAGTTTTATAGTATCTTCATATTAGTTTGAGAAGAATTCTATGGAATTTTCGATACAATTTTAAATATTTAAATTAGCTTTCGTAAAACTACTGTTGTGTCGTGTATCAAATAAATTCTTAACTCTGTTATTAAAAATTAAGCTGTACATCTAAAGTGAAGGTGTTTTTTTTCCTTTTTTTCTTTAGGAATTTAACAGTTCGACACGATTCATAAATTAAGTGTAACATTTAACAGTAAACCAATAATAATGTTTCTCACAATAATTAGATATAATATAAACAATCAGAAAAACCTAAAGAAGACACAAACAATACAAATAAAAGTCATAATGCACAGCATGTTATTGTAAATATTGCGAAAGGAAGTTAAGAAGGAGGAGAGGAAATAGAAATAAAATAGATGGATATTTTTCTTTACAAGTTCGAAATCAGCCAAAGCATCGCATTTTGGAGCTGAGAGATAAAAGGGGAAAAAAACACAAAAAAATTATTCAAAATATATTCTTGAAGTTAAGCCCAAATATTACATATATGCCATAACACCTTCTCCCTGCTGGGGTTGATAGAAAGGACAGGGCGCCGGATTTTCGTATCTCGAAACAGATTCTTTTCCTATTCTAAATCCATACACATTCTCATATAATTTCTACGATTATCCGAATTTAACGTTTTCTTCTTTCAAAATAACTTCTTTCTCTACCACGCCTACTACTTAAATTTGCACTGTTTTTTGTTTTGTTATTCTCCCTCCATTCATTTTCTCTACATATTCAAACCATCGCAGAGTGCTTTTCTTCATTTTATTCAACCCTTAAGTTCACAACCATCTCTTATCATTTTCACCAATCCACCATGAGTATACTATACAGGGAGTGGCATTAAACAGAGTTTCTAAATTCAAAGATTTGGGCGTAGCCTTTGATGTTGGATTCACGTTCGTAAACCATGTCTCACGTTTGATATCGGACTGTTACAAACTACTCGGTTTTATAATGAGAATATCAAGAGACTTAAACAGTACCGATATCCTTCGAAACGTGTATAATTATCTAAAAATAACCTTTTTTGGACGTATATAATTATCTAATTAGAACCTTTTGAATATGCATCTACAGTTTGGGCTCCTCATCAGCTCAAATATAAAAACAATATAGAACAAATACAAAAAAAATTCTCAGATATCTATGGTACTGAACAAAGGACGATTACCCAAAACATGCTCACCATATCGAGCTTCTCACGGTGTGAAACTATAGAAGCCTCGAAACAAGAAGACGAGTATCTGTAGGATACCTACCTAGTAAATAATTGTCAAAATAACAAGTGAATTGTTAAAACACAAATAAATTAAATTAATTATTGTTGATAATAAACATACAGGGTCAATGACCGATGAAGTATTCATAGATTGCTACACGTCAAGAACGGCGACAATGTTTACTATTTTTGTAGTACCCTCGATTTGTCTAGCCATCTCCAAATACAAATAAATAAGCTACCGCCAATTCACGTGCCAGAGTGAGACGGAGCATGTAGCGCGAACTGGTTCACTCATTTGTATAAAATACCTGCACTCCGAGAAATAAACATACTTTTATTGTCATCCATTCAACTGTCAAGAGTTATTATTTATCGCCCGTTGTCACTTTCGTTTTTTCTATATCCGCATTCCTGAGTCTATATTTATTGAATATAAATCAAGATCATCACGACAAATACAGATAAGCAAACCGCTATATATCCATTCCGATGTTCCTACTAAAGGTTTTTCAAGGTTGCTTTAACTGTCCCGCGATTCTAGAAGCACATAGTTCATATGTACGCAATAAATATAGCCAAGCAAGGAATTATCCTCTGTTCTACATAACAACTTACATAACGAATATTATGGCTAAACACTCAGTCACGCGTGGTATAGAGATATTGAACCAACTGAATGACACTGTTGATATATTCTCGGTACCGCCTAGAAGTATGACAAGAATTCTGGCTGATATACTTCCTAACGAATAAGCTAACGCTAGAAGCAGACCCTCTTTGTGCAACAGGAGAAATCCGTGCAAAGTGGATAAATAAAATCTGTATTTTGTTACACATTGCCACCACACGTATTCTTCTAAAAGTACGCATTTCTACAACATTTAGTCAGCTCTTTCAGTCATTTTCAACATCCACATTTCACTCACATACATTAAAATAGTTGATACAAAAATACTTTTTTGGACTATCATCTAACCGGTTCAAATTGACTTTGTTTCCAATCACAGAAATATTTTTTACAATTTGATAACTAACATTGGTTCGACAGAAATCTTCAGAATATTGTAATGTTTGTGTGGAGAATATTTATTTATAATAATAATAATGAAAGGAAAATTTAGAAAGTGCTGTTGCTGTACATACTATGTTGCTATCAATAAATACAGGTTTATTGATAGCAACATAGTATGTACATAATACATTTAGATATATTTCAAGAACACATTAAAAAGATAATACATTAAAAAACAGAAGCTATCAAAAGGTCTGGGCTCATCTAATAACATCCCTCCGGCCAAGATACACCCCACCAATATAAGGCGAGCCCAGCCACGGGGACACCAGATGTACTTCAACAAACACCCTTGAACAATCTGGTTTAAGTCTATATGTTTTAGTGTCCCATTGAATTTGTTTACTACTACTATAAACCATTCAATATCCCTTATAACTCTTTCATCACATGACAAAACACTGTATAAATTATAAATTGCTCTAATTTTTCATTGCTCGATCAAAAATCGCATTTCTTTTCCTTTCACACTTTTATATTAAACGGATTTTGGTTTTTACTACGTTCATTCTCAGATTTTTCCCTTAACACGTCTTATAAAATTTGATTATCAGTCTCTGTAATGCAACCTTATCCTCAGCTTACACTGCTGTGTCTAGCAAACGGTAATCTGCGTACATTCCCATTTGAAATTGTAATTCACCCTTATCCTCAGCTTACACTGCTGTGTCTAGTAAGCAGTAATCTGCGTACATTCCCATTTGAAATTGTAATTCACCCTTATCCTCAGCTTACACTGCTGTGTCTAGCAAACAGTAATCTGCGTACATTCCCATTTGAAATTGTAATTCACCCTTATCCTCAGCTTACACTGCTGTGTCTAGCAAACAGTAATCTGCGTACATTTCCATTTGAAATTGTAATTCACCCTTATCTTCAGCTTACACTGCTGTGTCTAGCAAACAGTAATCTGCGTACATTCCCATTTGAAATTGTAATTCACCCTTATCATCAGCCTACACTGCTGTGTCTAGCAAACAGTAATCTGCGTACATTCCCATTTGAAATTGTAATTCACCCTTATCCTCAGCTTACACTGCTGTGTCTAGCAAACGGTAATCTGCGTACATTCCCATTTGATATTGTAATTCACCCTTATCCTCAGCTTACACTGCTGTGTCTAGCAAACAGTAATCTGCGTACATTCCCATTTGAAATTGTAATTCACCCTTATCATCAGCCTACACTGCTGTGTCTAGCAAACAGTAATCTGCGTACATTCCCATTTGAAATTGTAATTCACCCTTATCATCAGCCTACACTGCTGTGTCTAGCAAACAGTAATCTGCATACATTCCCATTTGAGATTGTAATTCACCCTTATCCTCAGCTTACACTGCTGTGTCTAGCAAACGGTAATCTGCGTACATTCCCATTTGAAATTGTAATTCACCCTTATCCTCAGCTTACACTGCTGTGTCTAGCAAACGGTAATCTGCTTACATTCCCATTTGAAATTGTAATTCACCCTTATCATCAGCTTACACTGCTGTGTCTAGCAAACAGTAATCTGCGTACATTCCCATTTGAAATTGTAATTCACCCTTATTCTCAGCTTACACTGCTGTGTCTAGCAAACAGTAATTTGCGTACATTCCCATTTGAAAGTTGTATGAAGCAAGATATTCGATAATAAAAAAGAGGAAGACCTTTTATTATTTGCATTGATCCAGTAAAAGACGTAACCTTTAAACTTTTCAATGTAAATTTTCGACATATGAAACTCATTAAAAACCATCCAAGTGCGATTAAAGGAAAAATAAATATTTTGCAGGGTAAAAAGTATTTGCAATCATTTTTGAGGCTTTTACGAATATCTCGTCGAAAACGAACGTGTTAGCAAAAGTTATTTGGATACACCAGCGTTTTATTTTCAAAAACCCTCACAAAATTTCCATATGAAATAGACGGGTCACCATTTTTACCAGTGAATCGCGTATATATATCTCTACAAGCTAAAAGTCTGCCTTTCTGAGGGTTATCTGGCCCAGTCCCATCTGATAAACCTTCCGCCTATTTTAGCGGCCGCCATCTCTGGTCCATTTATTTTATCATTTCCTCTTTTCCCTGATTAAAAATGTCGCATATTTTCCCCGAGAAGATTCGCCGAAAAAAAAAAAGGAAAGAAGACAAACAAGATTGGAGCCGCCGATAAGTATGCGAACTCGTCGTTCACTCGCCAGATCTTTTCGGACCAAATTTGTTTTTGACATTAAAATTGACGACTTTGTTACTTAACCTTATCTTTGGGAAAAAAAAACTAAAACAATGCGTACGTAAAATAAATTAACTAACGAATGGGAAAGCTCTACAATATTGACTTTCTCATTTTATTTTTAAAGATAACTAAGTGAACCTAAGAGACATTTACTTTTTATGGTTGTACTTTTTTATATAAGACACAATTTTTGCATGGAAATATAAGATTAAAAATACAAATGAGAAATTCGTTGAATTAGTATTATTTTTTATATGCTTCCGTACAAGAAAGAAGGTTTTATTTTTATCTCACAGTTTATGTTACACGTTCTGTCCACATTATTTGGCGTTTCTAACAATCCCAATTCTCTTTCATTCCTTCGAGAAAAATAATACTTTCTTTTAGAATACGGACGTTTTCTTCAATCATGCAATCAGATGCTTCTTTGCAAACCAATATACCATACCTCGTTTTACAAATCTTCATTTACGGTTCACTCGATATGACTGTGGACTAATTATAACCGCAAGAAATTAAACTTATTGACTCGATATAACCGCAAGAAATTAAACTTATTTTTATTTTCAGAATATGATGCCTAATTTTCTGTTTATTTTGAGGAAATTACTGTAGTCGCAATGTTTTATGCTTCCATTACTTGATTATGGTGATGTTTATAATTTGAATGCTAACGAAAAGTTATTGGATACGTTGGATGGACTCCTGAACGTTTGCATCCGATTCATATTTAACCTAAGGAAGTTTAACCACTGAATTTTTGGTAGTATGAACCGACTGGATGCATTCGAAATATGGATGCACTGGAGAATGCTACGGATACCCTGGACGGATATGGTCAACAACGCAAGGATTCTTCAAAGAGCCATAGTTGATAGAGAGTTGCTGACTAATATTAAAATCCGAAAGGTGTGTCCTATTTTGGTCATATACTTAGAGGAGCAAAGTACAATTTACTGCACCTGATCATCCAAGGCAAACTAGAGAGTCGAAGAGGTGTTGGCAGGAGGAAAATCTCCTGGCTCCGCAATCTACGTAATTTGACTGGTATAAGGAGTGTCGGGGATCTTTTTCGGGCTGCCGGGGACAAAGATGCTTTCTCTCAGGTGATATTCAACGTTGGGGGAGGACCTGACATGACACTAGGAAGAAGAAGAAGTATGACCACGTATCGGAGTTTTAAAACAAACTTTCATGATGTAAGATCAGGCAGCGCAGGAATATTTACTTTCTTTCAGAACACGGACGTTCACTTCGATCAGATAAAGTGAGACTCCTTTGCATACTTACACACTACATCTCATTTGTTGTGACTGCAACATCTCATTTGTTGCGACCGAACTTTTAAGAGTAATTAAATGTACATCATCCTAATTCAAGTTTAAGAGATAATTAAAAATTACATTACTCAAAATATGAACTCTTTTCCACCAACTATACCATTCAGTTTAGAGACTGATAATTTATTTATTTTTCATTTGAATTTAATCAATGTTTTTGTGAAATTTGTCATGGATTAAAACAGTTAAAAATATCCATGACAAACTGGTAAATTGGAAGAATTTGTTCAATGGCAATAAACTCACCAGATGTACCTCGTATAACCATGTACACAAACGAAATAAATACACACACTATATATAAAGAATAATTTTCGTACTCGTCAAATTCTTAAACCGTTTTCTTTATCTGTGAACTTCTTTAACACGTTCAATGCTAACAACGCGCCTAGTGAGTTCTTCTTCGCAACCGTTGGGTGCTAACAACACGCCTGACGCGTTTTCGTATGCAAAGTTCGTGTTAAATGTTTCGTTTCAAATGGAGGGGGTACTACTAGACAACACCAAATTAAATCGCACGTAATTTTAAACCTTTTTATTATTTTAATTTTTCAGCCACATGTGAATTACCTTAATAATTTGATTATTAATAAATGTGTTAAGTAAACAAATATTAATTTTTCTTTGAATGAGTAATTCACGTTGCTCAAGATATACTATATATACCCGTAAATTACCTAACGTTTTCAATTAATATTTTCGTCCACAAACACAGTAATTTTATTTGTTAACCTATTATTTCTGCTCAACGACGCATTAAAACTTAGTTGTTAACCTATTATTTCTGCTCAACGACGCATTCAAATTTAGTTATTAACATATTATTTCTACTCAACGACGCATTCAAATTTAATTGTAAACCTATTATTTCTGCTCAACGACGCATTAAAATTAATTTGTTAACCTATTATTTCTGCTCAACGACACATTAAAATTTAGTTGTTAACCTATTATTTCTGCTCAACGACTCATTAAAATTTATTTTTAACCTATTATTTCTGCTCAACGACACATTAAAATTTATTTGTTAACCTATTATTTCTGCTCAACGACACATTAAAATTTAGTTGTTAACCTATTATTTCTGCTCAACGACGCATTAATATTTAAACATTTTTATTTTGGTAGAGAAATGAACCCTCAAAAAATATAATATAAAAATATTTTTTTTACAAAATTACTCATTTACACAATAACCAACATGAAATACTTAAATAACACTGATAACATAATTGCACCATGTATACTGAATACTATTTCTCTAGGTCCCATTAAAAAACACAGAAAAATGATTTATAAATTTGTTTTACAAAAGGTTTCGCAGTAGATCCACTGCTCGACTAAGATCTTTAATATTATATACCTAATATTCTTGCCACCAGAAATTCAGTGCAATAGCTTGAACACAATGTATTGATATTCAGGTGCAATCCATTTGTTTTCCCCCTAAGGAAAAGCTTATCAATATAATTATTCTTAGTTTTGCTAATAAATTTGTCAATAATCAAGCAATAAAAATTTGTCAATAATTAAGCAATAAAAAATTGTCAATAATTAAGCAATAAAAATTTGTCAATAATTAAGCAAAAAAAAAGTGTCAATAATTAAGCAAAAAAATTGTCAATAATTAAGCAATAAAAAATTGTCAATAATTAAGCAATAAAAATTTGTCAATAATTAAGCAATAAAAAGTTTTAGTTTTTTATAAAAAGTGAACATAAATTAATATTTCTTTAAGTGAACTTCACGCCCACAACCTATTTAGCAGGAAACTTATATCACAAACCGAGGCACTTGCTGTAAAATGTGGTATATGTGGGTTAACTTTTTATTTTGTTCTCTGCCATACGTTTTTTTTGTTTTTTAATCTAGATATGCGGGGGTGTGGGCTGGAAGCCCCCGGATGCTCTTGCGGTCGGGCTCGCCCTACATTGGTGGGGTTTATCTCGGCTGGGGGAATGTTTGTGGAATAAGCCCGGACCTTTGAATGTCTTCTCTCTTGAAGATATTTTTTTTTGTGATGTATTTATTTTCTGTGTTTTTTTTCTCTTCTTATTCTACATGTTCAAGGGTGTGGGCTGAAAAACGTCTGGTATCCCCGTGGCTGGGCTTGCCCTATATTGGTGGGGTGTATCTTGGCCGGAGGGATGTAATTAGATGAGCCCAGATCTTTTGATAGCTTCTGTTTTTTAATGTTTTCTCTTTTTAATGTGTTCTTGAAATGTATCTGAATGTATTATGTACATACTATGTTGCTATCAATAAACCTGTATTTATTTAAACGCTAAGTACTCGTACTATTAGGAAACACGTTTTGACAATCGCATGCCTAATGCTTAGCATCGTGGTCCTGATATGTGAAATTTGTGATTAAGAAATTTGTGGTTAGGACGTTTGTGATTAAGAAATTTGACCACTAGTCACATATCTTGTCTAGTGAAGGGGTTCCATATATCCACAAAATGTAAATTTTTTTGTGTTATAATGTATTTATTTAAAAGCTTAGTACTCGTACTATTAGGAAACATGTTTTGACAATCGCACGCCTAATGCGTAGCATCGTGGTCCTGATATGTGAAATTTGTGGTTAGGACGTTTGTGATTAAGAAATTTGACCACTAGTCACATATCTTGTCTAGTGAAGGGGTTCCATATATCCACAAAATGTTAATTTTTTTGAGTTATAATGTACTTGTATTTAACGGTTAGTGTTTCCGTTAAAACAATGTTAATTTACATATTGTATTATGGAAAGTAAAAAAAAAAACTTTAATTTTAAAGTCTTTTGAAGGAAAAAAATGTTATCCTTCCATTGTGTAAAGTTAGTTTGAATAAATCATAATATGGAGTGGACGCAAACTGTAAATTATAACTGTGACTGTCGCATCGGACTATAAAAAAATCTAAATGATCGCTCCAGCTCTCTTCCAGGGGAAATGTGGCAAAATATGAGCCATTAATGACAAACCAAGTCATGATGAACCGATGTTTATTGACAAAAACATTAAATAGATGCTCGACCAGCTCTGGGTTAATAAATTGATACTCGTGTAACCATAATGGTATTCTTTGATTCTCAGTTAAAAATGTTCATTGATTTTAAAATGAATATTATAAATATTGGATAAAAAACTCTGTTTTTGATATCATTTCTTGGCTTAAGTAAGATAACTAACTATGATAGTGATTAATAAATAAATTGATGTATTTATAGAAAATAATATATTCATAAATAAATAAATACATAATTGGTTTATAGATAACCCCATATTACGAGTATGTAAATATTAGCCAGCTGTGACTCATTTAAGTATCTGGGTTCACTCATTTACAAAGATGGATGGCGTATAGTGGATGTTGATCATAGAATAGGTGTGGGATGGATGAAATTCAAATCGGTAACAGGAGTATTGTGTGACCCAAAAATGCCTATAAAACTAAAAGGAAAGGTATACCTGACTATCGTTAGACCCACGATTATGTGTGACTCAGAATGCTGGACTATGTACAGCTCCTACTCTAGGCAACTTGAAACAGCAGAAATGCGAATGCTTAGGTGGTCGGCAGGAGTATCACTAAAATATAGAATTAAGAACTCACGCATTCGTGGTAGATTGGGGGTCACTGATGTAATGTATCCATACCAATATTAATCTTATCATATACTCTGTTATCCACATCCAATAAATATTATAAGTAATCATGTAATGTATCCCTACCAATGTTAAGCTTATCAATGTTAACAATATCATGTACTGTTATCTACATCCAATAAATATTAGTATTATCACATGTATGTCAAACTTAACTCAATGTATTATGTTTAAATTTATTATCTTGTTGGAATTATCATGAACTATTTACTATCCAAATTCAATAAAGATTTGATATCACTAAACGGAAGTAAACAGCGAATGAGACATTCCAAATTGTTGCCTGATATCGATTTGACCTTAAAAAGGGCACCGATAACATACCCGACCAAATTCTTTCTTAATTATCTAAGGGTCGAGCGTACGTTATCAGAAGGCGCTTCGCTTTAAATAGGACGTCATATCAGGGGCAGCATTCTTATTATTAAAACCACCACGATGTTAACATTATCGTTATTATTAATTCCCCAATACTGTTAATATTATACTTTAATGTAATTCAACAATTATACAAATAAAATTACACAGTTGAAATTCTAAAAGTGTTTTCGTTGCAACAGGCCATAACACTGACATAAATAGTAAGCGGGAAGAGCGACAACTGAGATGGTACGGGTACATAGGACGGATACCACCAGACCATATGGTAAATCAGTCAATGTCTGTGGATCTTCCTTGACAGCCAACCAGAGGAAGACCAAAGAACTCCTGGATAACTCAATGCTTCAAAATTCTGCTGAGAAAGGGCCTAGATGAAAGCGACACCCAAGAACCGAAAAACATACAGCCTGAAAACGAGAAGAGCCAACCCCAACAGCCTACTTAGACAAAGAAGTTGGGATAATGCCAGGAAGGAGAAGAAGACGAGTATGTAAATATATAAATTAATTCTAAATTTACAAATAAAAATACATTAAGGTAATGGCAAAAGAAAATACATTGAGAGACAATCTATCAAACAGTTTCAGTATTGCAGAATAAGAACTAAGGGCATTAGTACATAATTAGGACTGAAAGATGATGCCTCGAATAAAATTAAAAAAAAGAGCATTGAGATGGTTTGGCTATGCAGAAAAATTGAATGATGCAAGACCTAAAAAAACATGGATTGATTAAGTGGATTCAATTCTGAGTAATATAAGAGTGGGAAGCTTTTATACTTAGAGAGTATGCATGAGAAGATTAATGAACGTAACAGAAAAGAAATACATATGCCAGTATATAATGAAGTAGAGATCTATGCCTACCCTAATAGGAATATGAAGTCACAGTGATAATGATTTTCATGATAAATTTGTCAAATGAAGTTACAAGTTCGCCTTTAATTTTCATTTATTCGTCTTAAATATCTACTCCAAAGCCACATCTTATCTATCCCATCTCCAGGACTTTTAAGTTTTTCTTTCCTTCGATCATGGTACTAAATGACCTCAGTGACCTAGTTGGTAAAACACCTTTCTACCAACCCAAGAATGGCGGGTTCGCATCTTGTCGACAACTTTATTCCCAAAAAAGCTCCGATGTGGTTATCACTTAAGGGTTCTTTTACATATTTTCATTTGATTGGAAGAAATGTACCCCATGGTAATATGCCTGCTAGGCTGCACATTATTTAAATAAAGTTTAATAATACAAAAATGATTATATTTGATAACACTTTTCCTTATTGAAGATATAATAGTTTTTAAATTTATTATCTAGCGTATGAATAAAGAAAATCCTACCAACACTGACCGCAAGGATTTTTATCTGTTTGAAAGGAATTAATATTTACCGTTTTACGACACCCATTGTTTTTAATATATTGTACCATTCTATTGAAAATATTTCAGTAAATGCGTCAGGCAAATTTAATTATTTTATTGGATGCATGTAAAAATGGCATCATTCAATTGGAATCAATCTATTATAATTAATTAACACTTGCCACCCTGTGATGGATAGCAAGTGACCAGGACTTATATTTTATTTTATTATTTGACGTTTTAATACATAATAAAATGATTTTTATAGCTAATTACACAAAATAACCTAGCAGATTTTGCATAATTTTAATTTAAAACATACATTTTTTACTGGATGCGCACCGTGGCTGACGGAATTGTTTAGCACAGTAAGGCAAGTGTTAATATCGATAAACTTTTAAACGGAGAATAGTTTCGAAATCTTCTAGTTATGATCACGGTGTATTTTTTCCCCGGAATTTAAATTTTCCGATAGTGTGGAATGAGGCCCTCTTCAACAGGGTAATCTTTCTGTCGGGAACTACGGAAAAACAAAACTGCTTGTTACCATGAATTTTCAATAAGGTTTTACTTTAAAAAAAGCAAAGAACAAAGAAATGCAAATTTAATACAATATTTTTCTAGTCAGAGCACAGAATAAAAAAAATATTCATACTCGTATAAACGATGAGGAAAATGTTTGACATATAAAAAAAAGGTTTAAAGTATTGCATTTGGAAAACTGTGATATAAGTTGACGTATTCTTATAGGAAACAATATAGTGTTCACTTTTAAAAACAAAAGTATGTTTCATAAAGGGTCTTTCAAATTGAGCGGTTTTTTTATTCTTGAATAAAACAGATAATTTGCTTTGATTTCGAAAAACTCTTTATTGGTCATTGAAGTATAATGTTTGACATTTAAACACAAAAAAAAACAATAACCGCCAAATTTCCACCTCTTGCAGCTCCACAGATGTCCACTGTTTTGACAAAATTTTCGATCACATTTTGGCATAATTGCGGTTCTAACTCACCAATGACGCGAATAATTTCGTCCTTCAGCTCAGGAATTGATTGGGGGTCATTTTTATAGACCTGGCTTTTCACGTAATCCCAGAGAAAATAGTCCAACGGTGTCAGATCACACGATCTTGGTGACCAATTAACATCACTCTTTCCGGAGATTACAATACATAAAATAATTCTCAATTTGAACGTATTGTTGGATTGTATACGACTCCATTTTTATAAATGTCATACATTACACTTCTCAAATATCACAAGACCTAGGCAAGTTCGCAACGACACCTGTGTTTTATCGAAGAATTAAAAAAAACCGCTCAATTTGAAATACCTTTTATTTCATTGGAGTCTCTTTCAATAATATAATTATATTTATTTGTACTTTGCACAAAATCTTCTTTACTATTAAAACCCCTTTCAATGGAATTTTGGTTGTTTTTGTATTTCTGTGTATTTTTTTGTTTTAATTTTAATTTTTATTCATATGATTGTGTGCGGTATATTGTGGGATGAATATTTTTGGTCTTTCTGGAGTGATGATGTGTGAGGAGTTGAATTTCGCAAGATGTTTCCAGTTGTAGTTGAGTGTCACTGTTTGTCAGGTTGATGAGAGCGCGCAACGGGGTTTTGTTTTTGTGTAATCAAAAATTGGAAAGAAGTATCGATTTATTTTTTCATGGTAAATATCCTCAGTGAGATACAGGCAAAAACCTAGTTTACTGGAGATACGACAAATGGAAAGGCAACAAATCCATATCCATGAAAATTGGAAGTCCAAATCAAATTACCTGTTGTTTTTTTCTCAAATTGTGTATATTTCTTGTCATGTGTAATAATAAATAAATAATAAATAAATGGATATAGAAAACAAACAACTTATTAAGGAAGACCCAAGGACGAAGCGATCTCATTCTTAAATCATAAATCCTAAAGCACTCATTTGAAATATTTACATTCTGCATTGTTCTTTATACATTCCCCAAATTCTAAGCTTTCTCATAAATAATTCAAATGGACTCGTAATCTGAATAACTACATCAACATCATACCCAACAAATCCTCATCACATGCTTTAAAACCAAATCAACAATTCACTCACATACCTCCCAATATTGTAGAGACCTCCAAAAGCTCCTCGCTCTTTGCTCTCCACCTGTCAAAAAGACACCTTGCTATATTTTTTACATTTGAAATCACGATATTTACTATAACAGATTATTTTATCTGTAATTAACCGAGGAAACTAAAGTTTTAAGTGCATCAGTGATATAATCACATGCGCTATATTCACATCAGTCGTTCACTCACGTACCTATATGGTGCCTCCAAAAGCTCTTCGTTTCTCACTCTATCTTTATCAAATTTAATTTCTAGTTTAAATCTTTTGACACCAAATAAATGTTTTTGTTAAACTGTTTTGAAAATATGTGTATTTTTACTATAAACAAAAATACAATTTATAAAGCACAGTTTAAAAAACAAGCTCTCTTCAAAAGCGCTAAAATAAGCTCGTTCAAAGTTAGATCAAAAAAGCTACATTTAAATAAGAAGTTAATGTATTCAGTAATAATACATTTTCTTATAAGAGTTATTAAATGCTTAGTGAAATCTCTTTTAGCTACTCACAGGTCAAATATATCAATTTGGCATGCCTTATACGTTAACCGTTTTAACCCTCCCCTAAAAAACGAGTTAACCTGACCCGGCAACTGCCAGTTAGTTACCGAAAGTAAGAACGTTTCTCAGTTTTAGTTATCCTTAAAGACCTGTGCATATATGCAAAGCTTACAAACTGAACAAACAAAGTTGTGTACTTTATTTATCCCAATGAAAACTTCAGGGCTGCACCCCATCATACAACCCTAAAAAATATATGAGATTACCAATATACTGTCAACACGCGAGGGTCATGTTGTCAAAAGAAAATTAGTCAGTTTGTAAAAACTTATTAATTTTTCTAATAGAAATACAATTATATATTGATAACAAAATCATTTAATGCTTCAGAAGAAAACGATTTTCAATAAAAGCGAAAGGTCACAGATCAAATGCAAATTTATAATTATTTACAGTAAAAAGTATTCTGTTCAAACGGTAACAGCCTCCGTAATGTATCCGGCAAGACATTTGTCTTCTACCAAAGGATATACAGGTTTGGTTCTCGATGTGATCCAAATAAGGATCTCAGTCTGGTTTACCAATTGACGCTTTCGTATATCTTTTTCAGTCAGGCTGAAAGAATTTTCCACCTGAAACAAAGCTGTTAAGTTGTTCCTTATAAATCCGAAGTAAAGTAAAAAACATTTAAAACGTACTATGAGATTGTATACTTTTATGATCTCAGTCTAACTCCAGATCTCAGGGGAAATTTATATTTTGCTATGGAAAAACAATTTTCTTTATTTAAATTAAATTAAATGATCCAACAAAAATTATAATTTGTAAAATTCATAAAAAAAGGAATAATATAGTGTTTCAAAACAATTTTATTCATATATGTAAATTTGAAACTGAAATTTACTCGGAATAATAAAGGTTTTATATGATAATAATCTCTAATAAGTAAAATATTTTTTTTTACAGTTTTATATCTTTTATTTATAACTTTGATACTTTTAAATCCTTTGTTTATTTACTCAGTGACAGCTGATTCGCCATACAATGGTCTCATCAAAGAGTTTGCCCATTGTATGAAGAAACAGCTGTTTCTGAGTTAACAAATAAAGTACTCGTCTATAACACTATCAGAGTGTTTGATTTTGATTTTATTAATTTAAAATGGAGTTCTGTGAATTGAAAATCCACAACATCAATCAGTTCGTTTATTGAAAGCAATATAAAAAAAACATTGAAAAATACTAAAGTTGATATTAGTCTCACATAAGTAACAGTTTAATCAGATGCTATCAAAAGGTCTGAACTGGGCATCTTGTATGAACGCCTCGATCAGGCATCACCCCACTTACAAAAAACTTCGACTGGGGGCACCACAGATATATTGAACCTACTCTTTCATATTATACAATCGTTGTCATAGTCGGGTCTCGTAGTTGATTCCATCGTACAAGATGAAAGTGTGCTTTTCTGTGGAAAAACAGCCCGATATTAGATGGTCACTAACCTCTTGAAGGTATTAAAGTCACATATTCATGTGGATCCATACTGACTGTTTTTTTTTATATATCTATCTGTTGAAGCGCTATCAGTTTGACAACAGTAGCTCTCTACCACCCACGGTTTAAAGCCACCTGCTTTTAATCTTTAGGTCCTCTACACAAAGTCAGCGACTCCCGCAGAATGTCCTTACAGTACTTTCTCTATTCACCAATCTTTCTCTTACCCATTACGTCCCCATATAGGACACGTTTAAGGAGTCACACTACAATAAAGCAAAAAGAAATAACAAATTTGAAAGCCAAGTGTTTTCAATACAAGTTGTCAATAAGATTACATATACCATGTACGATAACGTGACAACGCAAGTGAGGTGCACTTCAAGAACTTCACCAAAATTTCCTGTAAAGGTGGGGGTACATCAAGGATCGGTACTCAGTCCGCTACTGTTCATCTTAGTCCTGGGCTATTTAACTAAACAGGAAATGAACAGTCTCCTAAAGATCCTACTATTTGCAGACAATATAGTATTAATAAGTGAAAAACACGAAGAACTGTAAAATAGTCTGGAAAGGTGGAGAAGAATCTTGAAGGACAATGGATTGAGACTGAGCAGAAAGAAAACAGAGTATCTGTACCTACCATTCGATAACACAAATGCTGTCACTCCCGTAATGCAAATGTATGGAGAAACATTACCAAATTGTGACTCCTTTAAGTATCTTGGGTCACTCATCCATAGCGATGGAGGATGTGCAGCAGATGTAACACATATAATTAGTGTGGGATGGATTAAGTTTAGATCAATGACGGAAGTTCTATGTGATCCGAAAATGCTAGTAAAATTAAAAGGAAAAGTATACCAAACGATTGTCAGACCCGCACTCCTCTATGGCTCCGAATGCTGGACGATGTATATCTCTTACTCTAGGCAACTAGAAACTGCTGAAATGCGCATGCTAAGATGGTCAGCAGGTGTGACCCTAAGAGACAAAATAAGAAGCTCACGCATTCGTGGAAGCTTGGGTGTTACAGACATCAACAGCAAGATGGAGGAGAAGCGATTGAGATGGTATGAGCACGTTGAACGCAGAGCACCCTATCACATTGTGAACCAGGCAATCTCCATGGATCTTCCTCGAATAACAACCAGAGGAAGACCAAAGAATTCATGGGTGGTGCAAAAAGATAACCTGATGCAAAGGCACGGCCTGGGGGACGTAGTCCGGGACAGAAGAGCATACGACCTGAGGACGAGGAGAGCTGACCCCAACAGTCTTCGCAGACAATGAGTTGGGATGGAGCCAGGGACAAAAAAATTATAAGATTACAGATACCAATGTCGGTGGCCAAGCTCATCAAGCGGGCGAGCGCTCCAGATTCGATTTCTGACAAATTCACTTCCAGACATTTTATATCTGAATTGAATAATCCCGATGGCACTTTTGTTAACGACATAAGAGTCTTTCAATATCTCTTATTTCTTTAATAGGTTAAGCTTTTAAGGAAGCGCTCTTTGAGTGATCTTAACGGTCAGGAAAAACCGTTATACTTAATTATCCAAGGAAAAAAATGCAGCTTTTGAATGAACAAAATTTATAGCGTACGATGTTAAATGTTATTACCACAGATAAAAGTGTAGAAAAAAAAAACGTATTGTTAAGAAAACGGAAGTATTAAATTCTCGCCATTATGTTTCGCACAAAAGATTGATGCGGATAAAATTCTCGTTTGCCATTTTCCCTGACGACACACAGCGAAGGTCATAATTTTTCCTTAAGTTCTGACATGTTGTGCTGTAAACTAGCACTATACTTTCAGAAGTATATTGTTATTTGTGGACAAAGCATGAAAGCTTTTATGATCTTAAAAATTCATATGTTTGGATATACACGAAAAAGAATATAAAATACATATATATGGTGATCATTTGATATCAATTTATTTATTTCATCAACGGCATAATGTACCCTACAACAAAGTTCAAAAAAATATATAAGCTGTGTGAGTGTTTCATTAATTGCAAAAGACAAATATTACTAAAATAAAAATTATAAACAATTCAAAACTTAATTACGTTCAAACCAAATAAATCATGAGTAAATTAAAAACTCAGATAACACATGAGTAAATTAAAAATTCTTTCAAAACTTCAACAATATACACAATTATTAATACGATACGAGACCATCTCAAGACAGCCAGCTCGCATTGCACCATACCGAGTGTAACTCTTGATAGTCATGAGGAAAGAAAAGTACAGTTGATTACAAACAAAATTATAATTAAAAAAAAACAAATATATATAATTAAAAAGCAGTCAAATCAACGTCGACCAAAATATCACAAGATGATAAAATATGCAGTTAACCAATTTTTCTTATTCTACAAAAACACATCACCTTTCTTTGTCTTGCTTATTTTATATTGTTTTGTACAACTCATTTCCGATCTCTTTCAACCACTCAAAATTCTCTTTAAAAGGTCTAAAGTTAAAACTAGACTGGAACCCTATTTGAAAAAAGAAAGTGTCACTTACTGGAACCGAACTCTAGGGTCAGAAGACCAGCATTTTACCAAATAGGCGACGAAGGTCGTATTGTCACTGAACGTCTTTATTAATCCAATTAAAATACTTGTATATATTAGGGTAACGCTTTTCTTACCTCATTGACGATTGACCTATAATGTATGATTGAATACGTTATTTTAATTTCACCCATCATGTATGATTGAATACGTTTTTCTAGTTTCACCCATCATGTATGATTGAATACGTTATTCTAGTTCCACTTAGATATAATATATATGTGTAATTAAATATATTTTTCTCCTTTCACGTATAATTTACGATTGCATACTTTATTCTAGTTTCACCTAAAATATGTGATTGAATACGTTTTTCTATTTCCATCTATAATGAAGCAACGAGAGCTTTAAGAAGCGACTGAAAAAGCGACAAGATCTTTAAGAAGCGACTGAAAAATCTCTTAATTTCTAGTCAGTAAAATAACGTGTTTCATTCCTGAATTTTCTTTTCCTTTCCTCTCCACCATCCTTTCCTTTCCTTTTGATTGATGATATCTCACTTTATATGAAAAATAATGTTCGGGTGATTGTCCGTCTTTGTGGGGTTCGTGGGCATGTGCTCACGTATGTGTTTATGGATTTCGTGGGGATGGATAGTCATTTGAATGATTTATGTGACCACGTAACTTACTTCATTTACTTTTGTCTAGTTGGTTGGAAGAGATTGTAGCCTTGCAATAATCCCACCAGATTGTATTTGCGATAAAAGTGTTAAATAAATAAATGATTTAATGCATTATTCTCGTTTTAGTTGTAATGTACGATTGCATACGTTATTCTAGATTTACGTATAATGTATGATTGAATAAGTTATTCTAGTTCCACATACTTTTTTAATGTATGATTGAATAAGTTATTCTAGTTCCACATACTCTTTTAATGTATGATTGAATTCATTACTCTCGTTTCACCTTTAATGTACTCTTACGATTGTATACGTTATTCTAGTTTCGCTTATAATGTATGATTGAATACGTTATTCTAGTATCCACTTATAATATATGATTGAATACATTATTCTCATTTCACCTATTATTACGATTGTATACATTATCCTATTGTCACCATTAATGTACATAAATACTTTATGCTCTGAAAATCTGATGAAAAACAAATGTGAGGCCATCTTAGAGTTGACTTGATGGAAGTGTTAAGGAATTATTGACTGTTAAAATCTCAGACTTTGAAGGAAATAAAGCTCTCAACGGTACTAGAGAGTAGTTTTGAGAAGAATTAAAAAATATAAGACACATACTTTCATTATATATTCATTTTGATACAAGTTGAGAGAATAGGTTGTTACAAAATTCTATCTACGAACACAACTTTTTTTTAAATTTGATATTGCGCTGTTTACCAATCATAACGACCACCTTAAGAGCGCTTTCTGAATAGCTGAAGAGAAATAAAGGAGGTTGGGAGATATCAATGTCGCTAAAAAGGATGTTAACTGGTTATCTAGCATATAAGCTATAGAAACACATAAATTCAAATATAAAATTGCCTCAGAGTAAAATGAGTCACATGGGAGTGAATTTACCAGGAATCGGACATGGGGCGCCCGCACGCTTAGCATGAATGCGAACCTACAGACTACGGCCGTCAACAACGCAGTTTGGGCATCGTTGAAATTTATACCTACATATGATTACCTTTTTTCATCTTTCACAAATTAAAATTTATTCATCTATTTATTGCTTTATTGTGCTATATAGTACTTGCCTTGTGTACAATATAACCTGGCGAGTATATTGACATGTAAATATATCTTTATTGTGCTATACTTACCTTGTGTACAATACAACCTGGCGAGTATATTGACATGTAAAGATCTCTTTATTTTGCTATACTTGCCTTGTGTACAATATAACCTGGCGAGTATATTGACATGTAAAGATCTCTTTATTGTGCTATACTTGCCATGTGTACAATACAACCTGGCGAGTATATTGACATGTAAAGATCTCTTAATTGTGCTATACTTGCCTTGTATACAATACAACCTGGCGAGTATATTGACATGTAAAGATCTCTTAATTGTGCTATACTTGCCTTGTATACAATACAACCTGGCGAGTATATTGACATGTAAAGATCTCTTAATTGTACTATACTTGCCTTGTATACAATACAACCTGGCGAGTATATTGACATGTAAAGATCTCTTAATTGTGCTATACTTGCCTTGTATACAATACAACCTGGCGAGTATATTGACATGTAAAGATCTCTTAATTGTACTATACTTGCCTTGTATACAATACAACCTGGCGAGTATATTGACATGTAAAGATCTCTTTCAATAAACAAAAAAGATCTTTAAGAGGCTATAGGTAAAACCCAAAATGGAGCCTTTTTAAAAATAAATTGGGTTGGGAGTTAAACTCGTAATCCTGGTCTGTAAGATAGGCGCCTTATCAACTAGGCCACAGGGGTTGTAAATGATTAAATAAAAATGCGTGTATTGGATTAAATAAAAAAATATAAATAAAATATTTAAATGGGTGCATTGGAATGGGTTTGCTGTGGTGCTGTAAAACAAGATATGATGGATGGTTGTTCTACTTTGCTAGTACTTGCATTTCTCCGGCTAGAAACGTAAGCATGCACAAAAGTTTAAAAGTTAACCGTTTCATGTTTGTTGGGAAAAGATTAATTTCCTTGGGAAGTTGTGTAGAAATAAAAAAAAACTGATAAAAGATACCTGTTAAAAATCTTTTTCAGTATAATAATGTTTCTCCCTTGTTCTTCTTTCTTTTACTTTTCCCTTTATAATTAGACCTCTCCCATTTTCTATCTTTTGATAAAAATTTCTTCCTTCCTAATAGTAATTTTTTTAAACGCTTTCAAGATCTTTTATTATGATATTTAGGTTTGTAACTTCGTATTGGTTTATTGTTAAATATTATTATTATGAATTGTAGTGTACTTTCAAGTTGAAGACAATCTTTTTTGGAAAATCGTATCACATTCATGATTTTGTAACATTTTGCCTTAACAAACCCTCTAATTTATTCTGAAATGGCTAATCATTGTCACCGTGAAAACCACACATTTTCTATCGATGATGCCAATTTCTTACATATCAGTAGTAACAGAAATAAATTAGACAGATTAGAGGCCCTAGAAATTTCAAAGTCAATGCATCGAGGTGAACATCTGGCAAACACACATATCCCAAGAATCTCTCCGCTTCTTGCCGAGATTGTCTCATCCCTCCCTTCACCCCTAGTCCACAACCCAAGTGTTAACCGTCAGAAGCGTATATCTCGGTACCAGTTCGAATAAAATTCAGTCTTGTTTGTGCTCCCCTGATGAAGAGGTGATAGCCTTGAAACCGGTAGGGTTGTACCGCTACAAAAAAGTGGAATAAACAATGTTTGATAAAACAAATTACAATGTCTTTAAACCTCCACAATGTTAATGCCTTAAATATGAATAACGAATTCATGATTATATATGAATACAATATAACATACACACACTAAATATGAATGATTTTCTACCACACATAGAATGATCTAATGAGATTTTTTTGTAGGTCATATTCTCATGGTTAGTTTTTGTGGTTTTCTAATCAAATATATTTTTCTAAATATATACACATGCGGATAAGTTTCTAATTGGATGATCCTGTTATCCTTCCAATCTTTCCATTTGATTTTTATTGTAACATTTTTAATCTAATTATAAAAGTGAGTTTGAATTCTAAATAAGAGCGCATTTCAAAAGAGTTTGTTTTCTAAACGGTGCTTTATAATGATTCATTTTATAATTTTTGGTCTGTCTGGAGTGATGAAGTGTGAGGGGGTCGATTTATGTGATATATACATATGTAATTAAGTGTCACTGTTTATCAGGTTGATGGAAATATGCAACGGGGTATTATGTAATAAAAAATCGGAAAGAAATATCGATTTAATTTTTCATGCTATATGCCCTCAATGAGATACCTTGTTTACTGGGGACACTATAAATGAAAGGCAACAAACAAAGATCCATTAAAATTGTGTATTCTAATAGAATTGTCTGTTGTTTTTTTGCAAATTGTGTATTTATAGATTTATTGTCATTTGTAAATAAAATTAAATAAACAATAATGATTAAAACTTAAAATTTATAAAAATTGTCTTTATATTTCTTTTATAACTGATAACTAGTTAGTTGGGTGAGATTTGTATTAGAAAATTAGTTCCACCGATTGCTTGAATAAAATACAAATGAAAATGCTCAGAATATAAACGTTTTTAAATAAAAAAATGTTTAAAAGCTTTTTACAATCTAATATTTAAATAATTATATAAATGATGGATGAGTTGATACGGATTATTTAAAAAGTGTATTTTTGTTGTTTTAGCTTATTTCATTAATAAATCAAAATTCAACTTGTCAATCGTTTCCTTAAGAAATATTTCTGAGAGATGTGGGTACAGTTTTCAGAGTTACATCTGTGACGTTATGGGTCTCAGTTTCTCCAGGGCTCTCAACCAGCACTTAATTTCTTTTGTCCTCTCTCCAGAATCAAATGTCCTCTGCGTTGGCCATTAAACGAGTCCTCGCTGCTGAACGCGGCGTATCATTATTCTGCGCGCAGAAATCTCTGTCTTACCAAATCAAGTCTTCGCTTTAAATGGTTCGCATTGTCTATATAATAAAAAGTATTTTATTTGCCCTCCCAATTGTTATGGGCCGGCAATAAAAGTGATTGGTGGCTTTACGGCTGCGTTGTAAAGAGATAGTTTAATTAAGCCGACGATGCTTTATATCGCTAAACTTTTAGTTTTCGTTAATTGCTGCATATACTCGTATATACCTAAGACGGTTAAGAACTCGCCACACGATTGGATTAAGCTTTTGAATATTAATTGTTTAAAGTATGCGGAGGCGTGATGATCTTCTGGCTAGATATGATACTAACATTTTGGGTATCTTGCTAAAAAAAGGAAATGTATTATGTAGAAAAAAATATGATGTAATTAATAATTAAGTTCTTATGATTTCCGAAAAGATTGCCATTCATCCTTACACAGACATATTGGCTACTCCAATCTAGTGGTAGTTTGCTGCATTTTCAATGAAAGTGCTACCAACTTGTTGGGCTATTTTAACTACAGATCTCAAGATATATTTACTATGTTATAAGTAATTTTCTTTCTCCTGTGACATCGGACTGTAATTCAATCGCCATTTCTATTATTTTAACAATCAGGTGTGTTGTTTATAGTTAAGGCATTAACGTTGTGGAGGTTTAAATACATTGTAATTGTAATTTGTTTAAAGACATTGTAATTTGCCTCATCTTCAGGGGAGCGCAAACAAGACTAAAGCCTTGAAACCGGTAGGGTTATACCGTCACAAAAAAGTGGAATAAACAGTGTTTGATAAAAATAAATTACAATTAGGTGTGTTGTAACTCTCCATACTACCACGAGACTCCATATCTCCAGAATACAGCTCCATAGTTTATCGTATCGTTGAATCATATGGACTGTTCACTCATAGCATCTGTGAGTTTGGGAGTATATGGGAAGAAATGTGGGTGAGAATGAAGTATGATTTAATTTTATGTTTTTTCTTAGGCAAAGTAATCTTGGGCTCATTTCTATTGGAAAAACGTATAAAAATCTTTCTAACTATCAATCATACATCATTTATCAAATATTTTGGCTTCAACTTTGTAGAATTTCTTTTGAGAATATTTAATAATAAATTACTTTGTTGAAGTGAAACTTCTATTGGCGCGGCAAGGCAAATTGGTCTGAACGTCACGAAAAGTGAAACGGTGTATTATGTTATATTATAATTAATTAATAATAAAATATAATAATATTATAAATAATAGATTATTAATAATAAATTAATAATTATTTAAAAATAATTAATAATAACATAAACACATCAATATATTTAATATTAAAAAATATAAATATAATATTATTAAATGTATTATACAATATTATTATTAAAATTATTATTATTTATTATTAAAAATATTTTTTTTTATTTATATAAGAGAGATTTTTTTTACGTAACCATTTCCTAATCCAAAAAAAATCGTTAACAAATGGGAAAAAGCAATGCATAACATCAACTTTTCCTAGGAGCTAAGAAGATTCACTTCAGCCTCACAATATTCGCATTTATTTTTTATTTCACTTGTTACATAACTTTCTACGACGCGGTTTCTACATTTCATTTCGAGGCTCATTGCCTAAAGAGAACCTCGATATAAGAGGTAGAAATACTATCTAAGTAGCCACGAAATTTTGAAGGTTGACGTCAATATGGATGAAACCGGGAAGAAAATCACAGGATGTTAAAAACAACACCAGTGGAGAAAATATACCAATTGCTCGGTATCGTTCTACATGTGATCTGTAGAAGTACTGAAGCTGGGATGAAAAAAAAACAAAAGTCCAGGATCCTAGACACCCTTTATATGGCCAATAGTGAGCAAAATCGAGATTGAAATCCAGGAATAGTATTATGAAGAGGGGATAAGAACTGACAACTCCTACGGATAAATCACGTTTTTTGAAGTGAAATGAAAAAAAAAACACTTGATGATTGCATGGAGTTTTCATAAAAGATGGCATCTGGAGACTAACCACCTTGACTTACTTGGAGAGCACTTAATAAATTTCTAGTGAGGGTGGGTATACGCAAGGTGAACATAAATATATAGGGATTAAAATAACTGTAACTCATTTTTGTTTGTCCGAAAATCGAACAGCATAATCTGAGGAGGACCTGATTGTTGTGAATGATAGGGCGATCTTTGTTGTCTCCTTTTAGAAATTCATATCTCTATTGGTAATTGATGGACCGGACACGGAAATTAATGAATAATAAAATAATATAGTTTATTTTAACAGAATGAGACCACAATTTGCCTCCTGCTGGGAAAACGTTTTCTAATTGGTATTTGATGGTCCAAACACGGAAATGAATGAATATCAAAATAATATAGTTTATTTCAACAGGATGAGACCACAATTTGCCTCCTGCTGGAAAAACTTGGTCTAATTGAGATTTGATGGTTCAAACACGGAAATGAATGAATATCAAAATAATACAGTTTATTTCAACAGGATGAGATCACAATTTGCCTCCTGCTGGAAAAACGTGGTCTAACTGGCATTTGATGGTCTAAACACGGAAATGATTGAATGTAAAAATAATACAGTATTGTTATTAAAATAATATTATTTCAACAGGATGACACCACAATTTGAAAACGTTTTCTAATTGGTATTTGATGGTCCAAACACGTAAATGAATGAATATCAAAATAATACAGTTTATTTCAACAGGATGTGACCACAAGTTGTCTCTTGCTGGACAAACATTGTCCTAATTAGTGTTGTATTTGATGGTCCAAACACGGAAATGAATCAATATCAAAATAATACAGTTTATTTCAACAGGATGAGACCACAAGTTGTCTCTTGCTGGACAAACGTTGTCCTAATTAGTGTTGTATTTGATGGTCCAAACACGGAAATGAATGAATATCAAAATAATACAGTTTATTTCAACAGGATGAGACCACAAGTTGTCTCTTGCTGGACAAACGTTGTCCTAATTAGTGTTGTATTTGATGGTCCAAACACGGAAATGAATGAATATCAAAATAATACAGTTTATTTCAACAGGATGAGACCACAAGTTGTCTCTTGCTGGACAAACGTTGTCCTAATTAGTGTTGTATTTGATGGTCCAAACACGGAAATGAATGAATATCAAAATAATACAGTTTATTTCAACAGGATGAGACCACAAGTTGTCTCTTGCTGGACAAACGTTGTCCTAATTAGTGTTGTATTTGATGGTCCAAACACGGAAATGAATGAATATCAAAATAATACAGTTTATTTCAACAGGATGAGACCACAAGTTGTCTCTTGCTGGACAAACTTTGTCCTAATTAGTGTTGTATTTGATGGTCCAAACACGGAAATGAATGAATATCAAAATAATACAGTTTATTTCAACAGGATGAGACCACAAGTTGTCTCTTGCTGGACAAACGTTGTCCTAATTAGTGTTGTATTTGATGGTCCAAACACGGAAATGAATGAATATCAAAATAATACAGTTTATTTCAACAGGTTTAAAATGAAAATTGGCCTCCTTCCGGAACAAAACATAGTCTGATTGGTGATTTATGGTCCGGATACGAAAATGAATGAATATTATAATAATACAGTTAGTTTTAATATAATTTTACAAAATAAAAACATTAAGCCTGCTATAAACCAAAAAAAATTACTTTACAAAACAAATAAAAGTATAAGAGGCAAGACTATGAAAAACAGGATATAGGAAAAAAACGCTGAAACCATTGTTTAACATATTTTCAAAGTACAAATGCGCATTCGGAACCCTAGTCCAACTGAGTAATCATCAAAACCTGCTTAAATTATGGTTCTCAGCAGCGTATTAGTGACACGAGGAAAATTAATGAAAGGAATCGACGAAATAGAAATGCGTACGCTGAGAAGAACATATGATGTGTCGATATATGTGTATGTCTGGATAAGATATTTAATTATTAATGATGTTTATGTTTCAGTAGAAGACAGTGTTACCATATTAAAAGATTGGTGACCAAATTTAAAAGCAACTAACTTACCAGTTCTCAATTAACACACATTAAAATTTCTTAAGACTTCGTCGAGAGTATTGAATAAACCGAAGAAAACGATGAACCTCTCTGGGCGTGCCAAGTTTATGCCGAACAATTAAAACAAAAGTGCTTTACCCTGCAGCAGGGTAAAGTTTGTTCCTAAGTTACTTTATTTATCTGCACTTTTAGGGGGATGAATGTAAGTTTGTTTCAACAAATAATCAAACTAAGAGTTTCTTTCAGTAAGAGCTAAAATGTTTTTGAAATTAATACGAGTAATATTGAAATATTTCAACATTTTTTCAACAAATAAAATATAAAATATTAAAAATTTTTCAATATTATCTATCCCAACTGGATTTTTATATGAACTTTAGCCAGACAATATCAAAATATGTAAAAAAATATTCATTGTAACTGAATTTCAGTGTCGACTTCGGTGTATGGGAGGGAAATGTGGGCGTAGAAAAGACTGAAAACTTTAATAAAACAAAGTAAGACAGAATACGGAATGAAGTGATTTAATGTGAACTTAAGACTGATGTGTTGAATAAGATTAAAAAAAGCACTTAGAGATGTTTTGGGCACGCGGAACGAATGAATGAAGAAATGTTAACAAAACAAATATACAGTGGACATATGAATAGAAAGCGTGGCAAAGTAAAGTATGGTCGTCGTCATTGCCAGGCCTCGTAGTCGAGGATATCCTCACCACTCCAACGTCAATATTGAACCGTTCTCCCACGTTGATCCTGTGATTTTCTGTGAGAGAACAGCCCGATCCTATATGTGCACTCTCTCGTGCAAATGTCACAGACATGTGGAACCTGCTGAACCGCCTGGCCATGCTGACGCATGTATGATAGGGATCGTAGTAAAGTAAAGTATGGTAGGGATCAAGCGAATGATATTTTGTAAGAAGGAAACGTGAGAAGTAAGAGAAATCGTGGGAGTGGTTGAGGAAGTGTATGGATGTGGAAGGGGTTAAATATGTGTGGTGATATAACAAAGCCCGGCGCTCTGTCCTTTCTGCATATCCCAGCAAGGACATGATAGTTTGGATGTATTTTCAAAACTATTTTTAAATGAAAAACTATTATCACGTTGTAATTAGGAGCAAGTTATGAATGGTATTGAAAGAGTATGGTGTTGAATATAAAGTCATTTGTAAGATAGTGTTTTTGTATGATTTGGATAGTGAGGGAATAAATAAAGATTTCATTAAGTAGTTTGAAATCATGAACCTTTTGACAGATAAGATTCATGTACTCTTGAGCTATTTAATGTATTATCTAGACCCATAGCATATACTAAAAGAAACGTATACAAAACTTAAATTAAAATATTGGCTGGTAGAAATCAGACCAAATTTCGTAAAACCAAGTTATCATTTTACGGGATTTCCAATTGGCTCAAAATCATGCAAAGTAGAAGTATTTTACATACAGTTGCCTTTTCCTCGATTTTTGTGGATTCGAGACAGCGGTTTTGTGTTCACAAATCACTTAATGATCCTTCGTAAAGTTAATGTTTTTATTTTTTATGTAGTGTGATTATGGAGTTTTTTTATACTCATGACTGTTTTATGTGCGTTTCTTTAACTTTTTGGTTTTGTTTTGTTAAGTATAGTTTACTCAACATTTCACTATAGTTAGGACGGGGGGTGCTTTGTACATTTATTGTAAAAGCTTAAACGTGGATACGTGTATGTTAGATAGTATCAAAAGGTTATATGTGGTATATCAATCTCGAATGTGTATTCTTTTGGATTGTTGTATGATGATATGGTAGTTGTAATAAACAATATAAAGGTTATATGTGGTATATCAATCTCGAATGTGTATTCTTTTGGGTTGTTGTATGATGATATGGTAGTTGTAATAAACAATATAAAGGTTATATGTGGTATATCAATCTCGAATGTGTATTCTTTTGGGTTGTTGTATGATGATATGGTAGTTGTAATAAACAATATAAAGGTTATATGTGGTATATCAATCTCGAATGTGTATTCTTTTGGGTTGTTGTATGGTGATATGGTAGTTGTAGTAGACAATATAAAGGTTATATGTGGTATAACAATCACGAATGTGTATTCTTTTAGGTTGTTGTTTGATGATATGGTAGTTGTAATAAAAAATATAAAGGTTATATGTGGTATATCAATCTCGAACGAATGTGTATTCTTTTGGGTTGTTGTATGATGATATGGTAGTTGTAATAAACAATATAAAGCTGATATGTGGTATATCAATCTCGAATGTGTATTCTTTTGGGTTGTTGTATGGTGATATGGTAGTTGTAGTAGACAATATAAAGGTTATATGTGGTATAACAATCACGAATGTGTATTCTTTTAGGTTGTTGTTTGATGATATGGTAGTTGTAATAAACAATATAAAGGTTATATGTGGTATATCAATCTCGAACGAATGTGTATTCTTTTGGGTTGTTGTATGATGATATGGTAGTTGTAGTAGACAATATAAAGGTTATATGTGGTATAACAATCACGAATGTGTATTCTTTTAGGTTGTTGTTTGATGATATGGTAGTTGTAATAAAAAATATAAAGGTTATATGTGGTATATCAATCTCGAACGAATGTGTATTCTTTTGGGTTGTTGTATGATGATATGGTAGTTGTAATAAACAATATAAAGCTGATATGTGGTATATCAATCTCGAATGTGTATTCTTTTGGGTTGTTGTATGGTGATATGGTAGTTGTAGTAGACAATATAAAGGTTATATGTGGTATAACAATCACGAATGTGTATTCTTTTAGGTTGTTGTTTGACGATATGGTAGTTGTAATAAACAATATAAAGGTTATATGTGGTATATCAATCTCGAACGAATGTGTATTCTTTTGGGTAGTTGTATGATGATATGGTAGTTGTAATAAACAATATAAAGCTTATATGTGGTATATCAATCTCGAATGTGTATTCTTTTGGGTTGTTGTATGATGATATGGTAGTTGTAGTAAACAATATAAAGATTATATGTGGTATATCAATCTCGAACGAATGTGTATTCTTTTGGGTAGTTGTATGATGATATAGTAGTTGTAATAAACAATATAAAGGTTATATGTGGTATATCAATCTCGAATATGTATTATTTTGGGTTATATAATGATATGGTAGTTGTAATAAACAATATAAATATATTGAAACAGATAGTAAGCAAGTTATAATGATATATGTGAATCGAAAAGTATGAGGATGAATGTTACGAAGTAATCGAAAGGGTTAAAGGAAAAGTAAATGCGATGTACGAGTGAGCAATGAAAAAAGAGGAACTCTGATATTTGAGAAGTATATTTTTTGATGATGAACGTTTTATGAGAGATAGACTATATAAAAAAAAACATCTCTCAACATAAATCAAAGTCAAACGAACACTGTTATAAATTATTTTTAAGGGCACTCTTCCATGCCGATCTATTTGATGCCACAGCTCACACATCAGCCCATTCCAAGTGAACTCTTTGCTTTCACAGGTTCTTGTTTATTCCGCCTTATTCTCGACCTTCTTCGTTCTCTTCTTTCATTTGGGATCAGTTTAAATATTCTTTGGTATTTTTTGTTCTGACATACGGATAATAAACTAACTCATAGTAATTGAGACTTCTCAATAGTACAATATATCAGAATTTATCAACTTCTAGAAAGGTTTTTATGTTGAATGCTCTAAATTTATAGACAAAATAAAAACAACAACAACATTAGGACAATTTATAAATCACCGTTTAAGGAAAAGATTTTTTACAAGGGTGCTTTAGCTTAGGGTTTGAACACATTATTACTCTCAGATAAAAGTTGAGTGTAAGAATTTATTTATTTATTTGTTTTAATTCACAATACTGGCCCAAAACACTTACCATTTTAAATTACAAAAAATATAGTTAACATATTAAAAAAGAAAATTCAATATTCAAGTCACTTAAATAAGTCGACGAGTGCTTTGTAACGTCCTCTGTTCTAGAAAAAAACGTGCTTTAATTTTTGATAATGTGATATGAAATATGTCAATATCCGAAGCAGTCCCGTTCAAAATAGTTCAGGCCCTTCCAGCAGGCATAGTGGCTGGGAGATTCGTTCTCGTGTATGTGACTGATAACAGTTCTTGCCGGCGCAGTCAAGTGTAATTGTAAGGAACGTTTAACGCAATTTTTTTTAGTTATGCTGGACATCTCACAACCCCTCGAATGAGTCTGACAACGTATACCAAGACTAAGATTTCTAGGAAGGTTTGGTACTTCCGTGTATATCCATATGTTTAGAAAAAACAGTTTTGGTAAGACAACCGTAGAAAATTTATTAAGGGAAGACGAACTCTAAAGAAACGTTTGTTGACTTTTAGATATGTGATACAGTTTTTAGCTTTAAGATTAGTGTAGTGTATGTGTTGTATTGTCAATCATTAATTTTAATAAGATCTTCCAAAAATAATTGTTTTCAAGTGCTTCCTAACGCTGGACTCGCCGCCCATATATCTAACGCTATTTGCTGTCAAGGAACCCATATTTGTTTGAGTTAATCCGAGATGGTGTTTGTGGATTAATTTTTTTTCTGGCATTTGTTTATTTTCTGTTTTTTTTCCTTCTTAATCTACATGTGCAAGGGTGTGGGCTGAAAAACATCTGGTGCCCTCGCGGTTGGGCTCGCCCCATATTGGTGGGGCGTATCTTGACAAGGTGGATATTATGAGATAAGCACAGACATTTTATCTATTTAATATATTTTCTGCTATTTCTTGAGATATACGAGTACATATATGTGATTTGGGAATGTATTTAAATATGTATATACGAGTACTATGTTGCTATCCTTGTTCTTTCTTCCTCTTGGTCTAGGTCATATGACCTGTTTGTGAAGGTGGACTGTCCTGGATTTTTTTTATCCACTTTGCACGGATTTCTCCTGTTACACAAAGAGGGTTTGCTTCTAGCGTTAGCTTATTCGTTAGGAATAATATCAGCCAGGATTCTTCTCATACTGCTAGACGGTACCGAGAATATATCAACCGTGTCATTCAGTTGGTTCAATATCTCTATACCACGGGTGACTGAGTGTTTAGCCATGATATTCGTCCTGTAAGTTGGTATGTAGAACAGAGGGTGATTCCTTGCACGGATATATTTATTGGGTACATATAAACTTAGTGCTTCTAGAATCGCGGGACAGTTAAAGGAACCTTGGAAAACCTTTATTAGGAATATCGCAATGGATTCTTGCCTTCTTGTTTCAAGGCTTCTATAGTTACACACCTAGAGAAGTTCGGCATGGTGAGCATATTTTGGGTAATCGCCCTTTGTTCTGTACCATAGATATCTGAGGAATTTTTTTTGTATTTGTTCTATATTGTTTTTGTATTTGAGCTGGTGAGGAGCCCAAACCGTAGATGCATATTCTAATTTGGTTCTAATTAGATAATTATATAAGTTTCGGAGGATATCGGTGCTGTTAAATTCTCTTGATATTCTCATTACAAAACCGAGTAGTTTGTAACAGTCCGATATCAAACGTGAGACATGGTAAACGAACGTGAGTCCGACATCGAAGGTTACGCCTAAATCCTTGAATTCAGAAACTCTGTTTAGTGCCACTCCCTGTATAGTATACTGATGGTGGATTGGTGAAAACGATCGACTATAAGATACACAGACACATTTATTAATGTTGAACAGAAGATGATTTTGCTCACTCCAGGAGCCTAAACCTATATTTATATACACTAAGAGGCCGACCATTCCTTGCCATAGAACCAGTAACGACAAAAGCTCATATGCAAATATAATACTTTTTCCCCTGACCTTCATTTAACACTGTAAAATTGAATTGTCAGAATTTAT
Organism: Odontocerum albicorne; assembly: GCA_949825065.1. Lineage (NCBI taxonomy): Eukaryota > Metazoa > Arthropoda > Insecta > Trichoptera > Odontoceridae > Odontocerum > Odontocerum albicorne. Next base: position 7,398,167 of record OX463849.1, on the reverse strand, counting down.
TCATCATTAACAATAAATTTAACAAATAATATGAACAAAATACTCGTATTTTATGCATCGTTTAATAGTTCAAGTAATTCCTCAGCATCCACATAAGCTTTAGTACTAAACTTTAAGGCTTCAATGTCATCCCTTTGCCCCCATATTTGTCATGTGGTCACCCCTATAAATTCGCAGGAAGCCTCATTACAGGGGCACTGGATTCACAAATGTCTGAAAGGATGAACTATCAGATAACCCTACATACTCGTGCCCATAAACTACTACTCTTGATAAGGTCAATATGGAATCGCTTGTAAAATCATTAGGTAAATAATATTTTTTAAAGTTTTATTTTAACATACCTTACTTAATTTTAACGTCAACTTTATTACAACAATGTTTTAATAATTTTTTTGTTATTTATAAAATATTTTGGCTTTAGTTTTGTGGAACTACATGTTAACATAAAAATAAATAACTTTTTCATTCCATTAATTAAATCATTCTCCGCTTTCCTTATGGTTCAATATATCATACACTCTTCCGATATGGGTGGTCTATAGTAACAGGACACCAGTCTGACATAAGCATTGCTTTCGTAACAAACCGCGAAAATTATGTCTGAAGAGGGCTTCTGAATAGGAGGTAGAAACACGGGCGTAAATGTAATTAGTGCAACAATAAAATAATTTAACTTGAAATATTTTGTTTAGTTTTGCTCTATACATTTAGTAAACGTGTTTTAGTATGGCAAACACAGCTTTTTTGTATAGAGTCTTTCAAATTGTGCGTTCTTTTTTAATTCTTGGACAAAACACAGATGGCGTCGCGAACTTGCCTGGGTCTTATGATATTTGGGAAGTATAATGTATTCCATTTATAAAAATGGAGTCATATACAATATTACAACGCGTTATTTATTGAAAGTTGTTGCAAATCGGTTTTACATGGATGTGAATGAAGTTTTATCTTGTTGTTCTTTTTGTGGATCGTTAATTTATTTTTTTTTGTTGCGAAAATCATTCTTAATTGATTGAGCATCAGCTGTTTTTCCATCTTTTTGGTAGTCTTGTCACGCAATGTCTTGCGTAGATCGCGTGTGCTCTGGAGCTCGTGTATAAGTGATGCAAAGTGTTTAAATATCAAGGTGTTGTTATTTATATAACAGTGGGCTGTAAAGTGATTGCGTTTTAAACATTTTAATACATACATTGTTTTAATATATATACTTTTTAAGAAATTATGGATGGATGGTGTGGAGAAGGACACCCGAGTGTTGAGAGTTGCAAGGGATCTTATCGACAACAAGCAACTCTTGAGAGAGGAGACCGTAATTATGGATGGATGGTGTGGAGAAGGACACCCAAGTATTGAGAGTTGCAAGGGATCTTATCGACAACAAGCAACTCTTGAGAGAGAAGACCGAAATTATGGATGGATGGTGTGGAGAAGGACACCCAAGTGTTGAGAGTTGCAAGGGATCTTATCGACAACAAACAACTCTTGAGAGAGAAGACCGTAATTATGGATGGATGGTGTGGAGAAGGACACCCAAGTGTTGAGAGTTGCAAGGGATCTTATCGACAACAAGCAACTCTTGAGAGAGAAGACCGAAATTATGGATGGATGGTGTGGAGAAGGACACCCAAGTGTTGAGAGTTGAAAGGGATCTTATCGATAACAAGCAACTCTTGAGAGAGAAGACCGAAAAAGCCAATTCCACATAACGTGAAGGAGCAAGGTTTGAAAAGAATAAATGTTAAATATTTTGTTTTGCAATTGATTGAAACATAGTAAGCTTGTTGTTTATTTTTTTCCGTGTGCGATAAATTATAACTTATAAAAAACTAGCAGCTACGTGGTACATAATACGGGTTTTCTCAACTCACTATGGAAATAATACTTTCACCTGAGATAAGGGAAGCTACCAGGCAAATGACCCATTAAAGTATAATTCCAGGTCTTGTACAATATTGATTCGTCAACCGATTTTAGCGCAACCAGTCCACGTCCTTAAAATAATCTATTGTTAAAAAAAAGATAATAGCTTTGACCCAAACATTTAAGTTTTTTTACCTCAAAAAAGGTATTATTTCAAGCAAGGATTATAAGATTTTCTGAGGAGGACAGGATGGAGGAAGTAGATCAATTATAGTGCCATTTACAATTATGTCACTTCTTCACCCAACCAGTAGTAGACGAAATAATAGACGACCCTTGGCAAGGCTCGAGAAAAACTAATTCGTGCCATGGGGCCTCCTTGACAGACGGACGTCTCTATTATTGCCCAGCTGTACCGCACGGGGCACAAAGACTGTAGATAGGCACGCTGGTTGCCGCGTAGCGCTCAGAAAATCGACGTCGCGAATTCCGTAGCGAAGATCCGGTAGAAGAAGAACAAGGTAGCAGGGAGAGATTCCTCTCAGACAGTCGAAGTAGGGTAGCGGGTCTCAAGTAAAACGCAGTATAGTTGGTTGTTACTGAGAAGTATTATTGGTAGGAAGGAAGTATCTTTTGCAACTAGGGGGCCCTCTATATTAATGGTCAGTCGGCCGTCACAAGCACCCATTGCCCGCGAAATACAATAACTTTCGGCGTTTTGGGCCCTGATTACGCCGACTGGGCCCCGACCTACTCCGATCGCATCGCCCCGCAAGTCACTTATTTCCATTGCGGTCGCGAGCGCGATCGGAGTCAAACAAACATACATTTTACATAGATACAAGCACATTATTACATAGATTTATAACAAAATAGGAGAGTTTACATGACAAATTATAAGTTTATACAATTTAATATACAGATCTACACATCAATGTCTTTTTCCATTATGCCACATACACACACAAGGGTGACGGCACACGTCCGATACACCAGCCTTCATCATGGATAGGCATATCTTATCTGCATCAAGCCTCAATATGGGCATTTTGAACGGCCTGCGTCATCAAGACGCCAACCACATCAGGAACTTGAAGTTCTCCAGTGCATTGCCGACTCCTCCATCAATAGTCAAAACATTTGTTGGTCCCAAATTGTGGCCTCTTAAAATAACCAGGCACTCGTAAATGAATAACTGCTTGGAATTTTCTTTAACGTGTCCTTAATTTTAATTGGTTCTTATTATTCTTAATGTAATTTGTTTCTCTCTTAACATCCATGTTTGTTAATAATTAATATACATGTTACTTTCAATAAACTCTCTTTGATTGTAAACACCCACACTTCATAACTCATAAAATCATGACTCGCTGAAATAAAGCCAATCAAAGGAGAATATCTTCATCGAAAAACAGAAGGAGTTTCAAGCTAACTAAGAACTTTTGTTATTTCAGATACCAGGTAAGCTGGGGTTAGCCCCTTTATGCCCTTAGGCGAAGCTTTAGTCTTAGAATTTCGTCTGAGAAGTGGGCGTTTTATTTCGTATCGGCTTTGAAGTCCAATTTAATACCAACAAAATCTAAAACTTAGTGAGTATCCTGATGGGGAAAATAATCTATTTCTAAGACGATCGACATATAAATATGGTCAAAAATACTTTAAAAGCGCCTTTGTCGGATAAAAATGCTTGAAACATTTGTTAGAAGCAGCTTATAAATTAGATAGATTCAAAGTTTAGACGAAATAAGGTATCATTTTGAAATAAGTAAAGTATTGACAATACGAAAGTAATTTACTGATTGTCATTGAAAATGGAATATTATATGTCAGCAGTAACACAATTCATTCCATTTCTAAGGGGTTTAAGTATATATTCTTAAATCAAAGCTTCTTTATTACAATTACATCAAATAATGAATACCTGTTACCCTAGATGAGTATCATATAATACTGCAGAAGTTACAGTATACAGTAGAGGATTTAAATAAATAAATATAGGTTTCATGATAGTGTGGCGACCGTATACGCGGTCACTGAACCCATAAGACGACCTTTGCACACCTTGACAATCCGAGACAATCAATGGACAAAGTCCACGCGTCGGTCATTCAACTCGCTACCAACCGAGAGCGCATTCCAGGAAGAAATGAGAAAGCAACACATCTTTCGCGCTGTCTCTCAAAACAGAAAGAATACCTACACGCGACAACAAACCTATTGTAAACGAAGATACGAGACAGCGATATATCGCACACATTCAATAAACATTATAAATACCGACGTCTGTCAATAAAATTCTTCTTCACACATTCCGATTTCGACGAGTTTTTAATTATCAACAATCATCCTTATAATCTCTCATTTGAGGAACAACCGTTCCAAAAATAGCAACAAAGTATGTATAATACACATGTTTATAAATATATTCTGTAATTGCTTTCATGTGTATAGCTTAAGATCATGGCGAAGAAAATACATGTAAGAGAGAAGCTATCAAAAATTCTGGGCTCATTTTATAACATCGCTCCGGTCGATATACACCCCCACCAATAGAGGACGAGCTCGACCGCGAGGACATCATGTATTTTCCAGCCCACATCCTTCTACATGCAGAGTTACAAAAAAAATACGATAAATTAGCAATCAATATAATCAATTCAGTCAACAATATATTAGATCGCCAACAAAAAAAAATAGTGAAAATACAATATGTATCCCGCAATCACACACAAATTCTAAAGCAAAGGAAAAAAACATATTCAAGAGAGAATCCATTAAAAGATCTGCATACTTATTTCAAGACAGTTCTGGTGATGCCAATTTACGTAGCGCCCTTTAGAGAGCATATTCTCTTCAAGGGCGCTCTTACTCGGGATTCGAGCCCAATATCACTATATTTGATTGTTAAAAAAACAAGTTTGGGTGTAAGGATAGGAAGGTGGTGGCCGTGGTCATTATAAAAGGAACTTCCCCGCATCTACTTATTTTATAATTTTTTTTTTGTTAAGACTACCGCAGAACACTTACGAAGGGCTTACGAACTAATAGTTTTTCAACTCTCGCACCAGAGTATACCCAGAAATCTTGTAGTTCGAAGTAATTTAACGCGACTTTATTTTAAATTAGTGAGCAATATTGATTAAAAATAAAAAAACTCGTTAAACCGGGAATTCGTAAAGCGAGATATACATGTATAGTAAAAACATTAAATTTCAGAATTTTTAACAATAAATTAGTTTGTTATTTCATTAATAACATTATTCCCCACTACACGTGTTTCTATCTCCTACTTCGAAGCTTTCTTCGAGGCGGCATGGATCCCAGTTTGTTATGAGAGCGGTGCTTTTATCAGACTGGCGTCATGTAATCATGGACTACCCACATCTAAAGGATAGTCTAAAGCAGGAGTCCCCAAACTTTTTAAACCATCGACCTCTTCAAGAATTTCTCGACTTTTTATCGACTCCCTCTACACAACGATTACGTAATTATAATAGGACAAGCAAAAAAAATACTTACCATATAGGATTTTTTTAATTTTTAATTTTACAGTTTTTAGTATCTATATTACATATATCTACAATAATTATATCTAATCAGATGAACTATAATAATAATTTTATTAAGTTAGTAAAATTGGCTGATTGTGGTTACTCGCGCTGAAACAAAATATTTCAAATTGAATAATTAAACAGAACGACAGAACCAGTTCCTTCGCGTCGATGACCAACTCTTCACTTGTCTTTGGATTCGGCTTCATTCATTTCGTTCCGAGAGACTGTCGCATAAAGCTGTAATGTATCCCTACCAATGTTAATCTTTTCATATAATCTGTTATCCACATCCAATAAATATTATAAGTAATCATATAATGTATTCAAACCAATGTTAAGCTTATCAATGTTAACCATATCATGTTCTATGTTATCTACATCCAATAAATATTAGTGTTATCACGTGTATGTCAAACTTAACTCAGTGAATTATGTTTAATTTTATTATCTTGTTGGAATTATCAGGAACGGCTTACTATCCAAATTCAATAAATATTTGGTATCACTAAATGGAAGTAAACAGCGAACGAGACATTCCAAATAATCACCTGATATCGATTTAACCTTAAGGGCAACCATCACATACCCGACCAATTCTCTTTTAATTATCTAAGGGTCGTGCGTACGTTATCTTTGCTTTAAATATGACGTCATATCAGAGGTAGCAATCATTATTCTTAAAACCACTACGATGTTAACATCATCGTTATTATAACTTCCACAATCCTGTTAATATTATACTTCAATGTAATTCACCGATTATACAAATAAAATTACACAGTTGAAATTCTAAAAGTGTTTTCGTTGCAAAAGGTCCTAACAAAGCAATCGGTCACTCATTCGTTCAAGAACTAATTCACGTATGAACATCTACACTTGATATTTAAAGTTTGAGTGATTATTTTGTAAAAATATTATGTATTGAATTTTTACATTTTTTAAAGATTTTATTACTACCCAGAGATATATTTAGATATTTATTGTATTAGTGATTTTGAATTACCTTTTTCCCATTGACCCCTACCAATATTATATCAACCCCCGGGGGTCGATGTCGACCCCTTTGGGAGCACCTGGCCTAAAGTCATAAACAAAACCAAAAAAAGTAATAAAAAATACACAATAAAATAGGTTTCAGACCTTTTAAATATTTTTCCTTTTCATTCATCATCATCATCATCAATGGCGCTACAGCCCATTGTGGGCCCCGGCCTCCTCCAGCAGTCGCTGCCATTCCCCCCTATCCCCCCTGTATGGGTCCGAATATTTTTCTGATTATTTTTCTTTCAAATATTAGAAGGGAAGATTCGTTCTTCTTACTCAATACCCAGAATTCAGACCCATATGTGAGGACAGGTCGTAGCAGTGTCTTGTAAATGGTAAGTTTTGTCCTTTTGGACAACAACCGAGATATAAGGTGTTTTCTCAGACCAAAGAAGCATCTATTTGCCATGAATATTCGACGTTTAATCTCGATAGATGCATCATTAACACTTGTCACTATGGATCCCAGGTAGGTGAAGGTGTTTACACGTTCTATTGTATGAGAACTTATATTAATCGTGGTAGGTGTCTGGTTATTACGGGGTGCTTTAGTGGCTATCATATATTTGGTCTTATCGGAGTTGATGCGAAGTCCCATTCTGTTTGCGGCCCTCTCCAACTGAACAAATGTCTCCATCATTGCTTGTGGGGATCTACCAATAATGTCAATATCATCCGCGTAGCCCAGTATTTGGCTTGATTTGTAGAAAATTGACCCATTTGTCTGTACTCCGGATTCTCTTACACACTTCTCTAGAGCCATATTAAAAAGTAGACAAGCTAGTGCGTCTCCTTGACGCAGTCCATTCATTGTGTAAAATGGTTCTGAGATATCATTCTGAATCCGGGCTCTACATTGTGATTGGTTCATAGTGAGTCTAACCATCCTTAGGAGCTTGTTAGGAATACCCAAGTCCTTCATGGCCGCATAGAGTTGAGAGCGGTTAATGCTGTCATATGCAGCTTTGAAATCGATAAAGAGGTGGTGTGTATCGACATTATACTCTAGGGTTTTTTCCAATATTTGACGGAGAGTGAACATCTGATCTGTAGTGGATCTCCCCGGACGAAATCCGCTTTGATATTGGCCTACCAGGTCTTCAGCGTACGGCAGCAATCTGGAGAACAGGACACCGGCAAAGACCTTATATGATGCATTCAGTAGGGTAATTCCTCGATAGTTGGCACATTGCATTGTATCACCTTTTTTGTGGAGTGGGCATATGATTCCAGTCCTCCAATCGTCTGGTACAGTTTCTGAGTCCCATGTTTTCTCCACGATGGTATGGATCATAGTGGTTAGTTCAGTTCCTCCGTACTTAAGTAACTCACCAGGGATATCGTCATGTTCTGGAGACTTATTATTTTTGAGGTTTTTTATGGCTGTTTTTACTTCCATTAGACATGGTGGTGTTATGTTTTCTTCGTCCTCAGCATAGGGATTCTCTGTATCAATGTCATCGGAATGGTTGTTATTAAGAAGTTCCTCAAAGTGTTTGGCCCAACGTTTCAAGATATCCACTGTATCGTTAAGAATTTCGCCATGTCTGTTTTTACAGGCAGTTTCCCTTGGTTTATACTCTTTGCGCTGCTGATTAATCCTCCGGTAGAACTGTCTGCATAATCCCCGTGAGTTGAGGTTTTCCAGCTCACTAATCTGGGACTGTTCCCACTCTTTCTTTTTCATCTTGTGGATTTTTTTTTCATCTCTTCTTCTCCGTTTGTATTCCTCAGCATTGCCTCTGGTATTCCGCTGTTGTAATCTGAGATATGCCTCATACTTCTTCTGTGTTACCTCTGAGCACTCATTATCAAACCAGTTAACCGGCCTTCCAGATTCAACACATCCAAGTATTTCAGCAGCAGTTCTCTTGACGATAGTCTGGCACTTCTCCCATACACTATTGGGTTCTTGGGTTCCATCCACTTCAGCGAGTTCTCCATTAAGTTTTTCCACATATTGGTTACGCTTCTCACGGTCTTTCAATGCTTCTGTATTAAATTTAGTGGATCTTGTTGATTTGTGCAGTTTAGCCATTGATATTCTGGCTCTAATTACGAGATAGTGGTCAGAATCAACATTTGCCCCACGGTATGTCCTAGAGTCTAGGGGGTTTGATATGTGTCTGCCATCCATTAATATATGGTCTATCTGGTTACAGGTGGTCCCATCTGGTGACTTCCAGGTAGCTTTATGCATTGACCTATGTGGGAAAATTGTACCTCCAATGACCATGTTGTGGGAGGCAGCAAATTCCACAACTCTGTTGCCATTATCATTGTTATCATGGTGTAGGCTATGGGCACCAATAGTTGGCTTGAATATGTCATCATTTCCCACTTTAGCATTTAGATCACCAATGATGATCTTGATGTCTCCGCGGGGGCATCCGTTATAGGCACTTGTCAATTTATCATACCACACATCTTTATCATCGTCTGTACTCTCCTCTGTAGGAGCATGTACATTAATTATTGAGTAGTTGAAGAATTTGCCTCTAATTCGCAATGTGCACATTCGTTCATCAATGGGTATGAAATCAATAATGAGGTGTTTAAGTTTCTTAGCCACAATAAATCCAGTTCCCAGCACGTGATGTTCGTCGTGACACCTATAGTAAACATTGTGCTCCTTCCTCTCAATCACTCCCTTCCCAAGCCATCTAATTTCCTGTAGAGCCGTTATGTCGGCCTTGTATTGCGTCAGTTGGTCTGTTAGTATACGCAATGCTGCTGGTCTGTAGAGTGATCTTACATTCCAGGTACATAATCTAAAATCGTTGTCCATGTTCCGCTTCCTAGGTCGGTTATTCGGGGTCAGTCCGGCTTCTTTTGCTTTTGGTTTCATAATCGTGTGGTTTCAGATAGACAGGTGATTAATCCATCGTATCTTAGGTCCCTGGTGGGGCTGCCACCTTAAGGCCTGAGACCCTTCCCTGGTTTTCTGTTAGGGTTTTCCTTCCCTTAGCTGGTGGGGTCTGGTTTTTAGGCGCCAGATACTCGCCTTTCATCCTTCTGCTATCTGCTATGATCCACATAGTGTGACCACATTGCCCAGGGTTCGCGACGGGGACGCTAACGAATCGGACTAGCCAGTAGTGTTGCTGATAGTATGCAACTCGGCGTTCCACAGCATTTTATAGACTTACACCTTCCAACATAGTGTAAGTCACTGTGACCCTACTGACAATTCGAACCCCTATCCTTTTCATTAGTACTGTCGAATTTATAAAAGTATTGTACAATATTTTAATATAATAATTCAAGTTTAAATCTTTGTTCTAAAAAACACACAAATTTTATATGTGGGTGGTTCATACTAACATGACTCCAGTCTGATATAATCAATCCGGAATCATTTCTCCTGAAAAGAGCATTGGGTAGGATGTTCAAACACGTGTAACGGGGATTAGTGTTATTCGTAGAATGACAAAGTAATTTATTTACTGTTCAGCCTTCCAAAATGGAGTACGATAAAAAAAACTAAATCTTTGATAAAATTTCTATTTAATTAGTATAAAAGTCAATTAACTAACTGAAAATCTTTAGGCAAAGTGTTTAATATAATAATGTAGACACTGCTTAGGTTCCTAGGCGATTTAATTTAGGATTGATGGAACAAAAGCAAATTTGGCACACATTAAAAGCTTATCGTAAAGCGAAACAAATCTGCCAGAAAAAATACAAGCGAGTCTGCCAGGCCACTGTCCCATATCTCGGTCGTAAACAAAGGATGTCCGAGGAGCGAAATATCCGGCTCAATGGTCTTAGAAGGGAAAGTTTTCATGTTATTTTGTTCAAATTAATGTTCGAAAATAATTGGGAAATATCTAAAAAGATCGATGTGTTCATTTTTATCTTATCCCAAAGTTAGATAGAGTTTATGTTTATTGTGCTCGAATAAAAGTATCTAAAAAATGGGGTTTTCAGCTCACCGTACTTGTGTATTGAAAGAGTTATTGTATTATTGTTTTATACTTTCGTTGTATAAAGTACAATCTAACGGATTTATTGTCATGTGGTAATCTCTTCCAAATAACCAGAAATATTTTCAAGAGGTCTTAACGGAAAACCAGACGGGGATTCATTGTCATTATTAATCGGAGTTAATCAATATTTTGTGTTATTGGTTTGTATGTGTATATATAAAAACTAATAGTTGGTAAGAAATTACATTTCCATAATGAGGTTTCGGATTCGATTCTGATTATTTAATATTTCGTTGGTTAACAACTTCATTGGTCAAGAATTATAGCCAAAATATAATCTCTTCTAACAAAATAAATAAAAGTAATAAGTGCATGTTACATGATTGTTGAAAAATAGATAAAAGTAATAAGTACATATTACATGATTGTAGAAAAATAGATAAAAGTAAAAAGTACATGTTACATGATTGTAGAAAAATAGATAAAAGTAATAAGTACATGTTACACGATAGTAGAAAAAATGATAAAAGTAATAAGTACATATTACATGATTGTAGAAAAATAGATAAAAGTAAAAAGTACATGTTACATGATTGTAGAAAAATAGATAAAAGTAATAAGTGCATGTTACATTATAGTAGAAAAATAGATAAAAGTAATAAGTACATGAATTGTAGAAACATTCTAATAATTTTTAGTTTTCACAAAATTTATGAATAGTTTAAAGTAAAATATCATGAACGAAAAGAAATAGAAAGGAATGCTGAAGAAGAAAGGTAAATAAGAAATGTAATCCTTTACATTAATTACTTAAAATAAAGTTTTTTCAATCAATTCCTGATGGTAACTGAAAAGAACAATTTGAAAAAAATCAGTCTGGTTTAAGACTTCGTCTGGTAAACCCCGGGCTAGAAGATATGCATGCAACTTACCAACAACGCCACGAAGGTCCTCAGTTAATGTGGAACAATTATCCAAAATAATATGCAACGATTTGATGGCTAAACTAATATCTGGATTTATTTAGTTATTCTTTTGTGCACGTTGTCGTTGGAGGACCTCGCAGTTGAGGATCTTCTCACCTTTCCGTTGGAAAGCGAAGCTTCGCCATGAGATTTTTTTAAAAGTAAGTGAGCATACCAGCAAACTCAGCTTGGCTGAAATGGCGGGAAGTCGCGGGAGTGACTTGTGATAAAAAGATGCCCGTCAAACTCAAGGGGCTAGTTTACAAGAGTGTCATTCGGGCTGTGCTCACATATGGCTCAGAAACCGGGAATACCTCACTAAGGCACGTCCGTGCCATACAGAAAGCTGAGATGAAAATTTTGTGATGGATGTGTGGTGTCACGAGGCTTGACATAATCCGTAACTCCTACATCCGTGGGAGTCTAGGTGTACGCGACATCTCTGACAAGATTCAAGAGAGCAGGCTGCGATGGTATGGACACGTCAGCAGAAGACCGTCAGAGTATATAGGAAGCAGGGCGCAGACACTTAATGTCCCTGATAAGAGGTCCCGAGGAAGACCCAAGCGCGGGTGGCGCGAGGTGGTTGAGCGGGACATGAGGGACCCCGATATTGCTCAGGAAGATGCACAGGATCGGGCGAAGTGGTGGAGAATTATTGGAATGGCAGACTCCACCACCATGTGGGAATAATAATGTCAAGGAAGAGAGAGAGCATACCAGCAAACACACCGGCTACAGTGCTGTACTGAATCCAATGGCACACAAAAGTGAGATGATCAGAGCACACTGGTATTGTATATCTGGCGGTCTTATTGTTTAACAACAATTTCTTCCACCCATCTCATCTTAGTTACGTTATAATCTTTGACTAGTTGAAAAATTCAGACAGTCATCGTCGTTGCTGGGAACCGTAGTTGAGGATCTCGTCGCCATTCCAACATCAGTTCAGTTGTAAAGCGATGCTGCGCCGTGAAGTATTCGTTTCTTTCTTCTCCTTTAAGTGACTGAGCTGTTGCACACCAGCAAACTCAACGGCCATACCGTTGTATTGGATCCAATGGCACACTCGAAGGGAGAAGATCGGAGCACAGCAGCATGTTTTCTCTCCTTTATTTAAAGTATAAATATGATCGAAGTCATAGGTATCCTATACATCTGAATACTAGGCGGAAACAATGTATGTGACCTTCCGCAAGGAAGTCCAGTGCGTTACCACGTGGCCACGCACCTCTCAGACAGTATGGTTGGTATCAATAAACTTCTTATAGACTATTATCCGAGTTTCTTTGCTCTCTTTCTGACTTCATTCTATTTGTTTTGATTTAATTGTGGATACGTTTGCTTTTGATAAATTTAAAAACTGACTTTTTTTTATTATTTTACAACGTAAAAAGTAAATGTTTATAGGAAAATACTAACTAAACAAATACACAATACAAATTAAATTAAAATTGATTAATTATTCCAGATCCATTAAAATTGTATGTCCAAATCAAATTACCTGTTGTTTTTTTTCTCAAATTGTGTATATTTCTTGTCATGTGCAATAATAAATAAATAAATAAAATAAATAAATATAAGTGGAAGGCTAGAGGAAAACTAAGGGAAAAAATATGAGTCAACCAAAGGAAAGATTTTTATAGAATTGGGATTGTCAATTACCCAAAATTATGCCGACAGAATGTAAAGGTTTCTTTGTTGCCTAATTTTAAGCAATAAAAGTCGGTTACAAAATTATGATACGTGGTCAAAGTTCCTAAGCTAAGATACAGGTAAACAAAAATTATTTGGATTACTTCCAACTTATTCAACATATTTTCGTTGGCATCCAAAAAGCATACGTTACCGTATGAAAGCAATGAAAGCGAATACATCGATACAGTAGTATTCCACTTTATATTAATTAATCAAATTAATTTTTGTGGTCTTAATTGCTGTTCTATTTTCCAAGATTGAAGTACGTGGCATATCCAGAAAGTAAGTGTACTGAGGCTCTCACGACTGGATGGATTTTATTTTCGACATGTTGGCTACACTTCCGTGTAGCCTGACCCTTCCCCTTCGCAACGAGACCGGTTTGAGGTCAGTACGTTTAGAAGTGTCGACGCGACAACACGTTTTGAGAAAAATGTCAAACCAATCTCCCGCCAAGTTCGAAATTTTGTAAAAAGTCAAAAGTTTTTGAGGCGCTGCAAACTCCGTGGAGATGAATTTCTCCGCTCCATCGTTACTGGAGATGAAACTTGGATTGCACACTACACGTCTGAAACCAAAAAGCAGTCTCAACAGTGGCGTCATACCTCTTCACCCTCCGCCAAAAAGTTCAAAACCACAATTTCACCCAAGAAAATCATGGCATCCGTGTTTTGGGACTGTCAAGGCATAATTTTAATTGAATATATGCCTCAAGGGGAGACCATCAACTCTGCAAGATACTGTGAGACCCTAAAAAAATTGTGGAGGGCGATTCAGAACAAGAGGAGAGGCATGCTGACAAAGGGAGTCTGCCTGCTGCACGACAATGCAAAACCACACACGGCCAACGCCACAAAGGAACTGCTCGCCTCGTTTAAATGGGATGTCCTGAACCATCCCGCGCATTCCCCTGACCTAGCACCTTCAGATTACTAAACTCTTTACCTCCCTGAAGCTGCACATGGGTGGAAAAAGGTTTTCAACCGACGAGGAGGTAAAGAAGGAGGTGGAGAAGTGGACGGAGCGGTTGGCGGGAAACTACTTCGAGGAAGGCATCAAAAGGAAGGTTGATACCCCGCTTCACCACTTGCATTGAGAGGAATGGCGACTATGTCGAAAAATAGCTTACATATGTACTACGGTAACCACGTAATTTTTTTGTTTAAATAAAAAAAATTGTAACCTACAAAAATTCAGTACACTTAGTTTCTGGATATGCTTCGTACATTTAAGTTAATAAAATTTCCAGAAATAATAACAGGATTTTCACGAAGCTTTCATTAAAATATTGCCTTATTATTCCAAGACACATGATTTATGTTAAGGATTCAGGAAAATAATGTGATTATAAAGAGAATATAAAAGAAAAAAATAATTATTCCGCTGCCCTTAATATATTTATCTGAACCAAATAAAGAAAGATTTTGACTGAAACAAATGTCGATGGAAGACATAAGTCAAAAAAGTTATTTAATAATGTTAGTTTCAGAATCTGAAAAATAATTAAGACTCCATCACGCTCGGGTGGCGAGAGTTTTCATGATTCATTTAGTTTGCTTTCAGGGCTGCGAAATAAACGTATTAGCAAAAATATTAAAAAAAAAAAAACACTTGTTGCTTTTTATATCTTGTTACGATTGAATTTAATAATATTTGTTTATTTATTTTCTCTGAATACAAAAATTGTTAACATTAAATAAATATAAAAAAAATTAAATAAAAAAAAACATATACACACATAATAATGCATACATGATATATACACACAATAGCATACACACATACATACACATATATTCAAAGTCACTTAAATACGTTGATGAGTGCTTTCTAGCACTCTCAATTCTTGAGTATGAATCATTATCATCATGAAGGACGCGAAAACCCATTATCCGTTGCTGGTCCTGTGGCGTGGAATGGTCTATTTCTTTATGTTAGAGATATGAGTGGTGTGTGCATCTTTAGGAAGCACTCGAAGACAAGCTTTTTTGGGAAGTCTTGTTAAAATTCATGATGAAGACTACACACATATGTACATTAGACTACATTATCACATATCAGAAGATTTAAAAAAGTTTCTTGGTAGTTCGTATTCCTTTGGTAAGTTTTCTGTGGTTTTCTTACCAAATATGTTTTTCTGAACATAGGCAAATACGGAGATGTAACTTATTTAATGGCCACAGCTACTACTTTCCTATCCTTTAATGCAGTGCTCCGCAACCGGTGTGCCGTGGCACACTGGTGTGCCGTGAGCCGGATACAGGTGTGCCGCGGTCAAATTCAATGTACGAGTATTTGACATTTTACAATTTTTCATTATGTATTTAATACACAATAACTGGTGCCAACTGTTGAAAACTGCGTAGTGTGCTTTGTACACACCAAATTAGTCATAGACAAAGAAAAATGACCCTTATGTGCGTCGCTGAAGACTCATGCCTAATTTAATACCTATATATTTTAGCTTTTGGTGTGCCGCGGAATTCTAGGAAGAATTTTGGTGTGTCGTAGGTGAGAAAAGGTTGCAGAGCACTGCTTTAATGTATTACATTAATTAAAAATGGTTTTTCTTTTTCCGATCATTTCTTACTCTATATTTCATTATCTGTACTCCTTATGACATAAAAAATTTAATTGATATTTCTTTCCGATTATTGATTATACAATACCCCGTTGCATACTTTCATCAACTCGACAAACAGTGACACTCAATTACATATGCATATATCACACGATTCAAACCACTTACACTTCAACCCTCTAGACAGACAAAAAGTCCATCCCACAATCCTCAGTGAGATACAGGCAAACACCTAGTTTACTAGGGACACGACAAATGAAAGGGAACGAACCCAGATCCATTAAAATTGTGTGTCCAAATTAATTTACCTCTTGTTTTTTCTCAAATTATGTCTATTTCTTGTCATGTGTAAAATAAAGAAAAAAAATTAATAATAACGTGTCACATATAATCACCAAAAACCCACCACACTCAATCACACATTGATGTACATTTTTTCTCTTTCTTAGGTTAAAGAAGTCAATGGTTTACAAAAATAGTAAGCTAAAAGGATACGTAACTTAATCTTATTTAAAATAAGAGCTTTGCTATAAAAGTAACATTATCTATTTGATTGATGTTATTCTTGATAGTGTTGAAAAAAACTACTTTACTAACTCACGACCTTAGAGGTCATAAACCGACATCACTGTAATCTTCCAGGTGGTTTTGTATTGTGCCGTATTTCTTCATACATCGACGCCTACGTTCCTGTAGGATACTGCCCTTCCTACAATATTTCGGTCGGGGGCATCCCGTGTTAATAGCTATTTTACTGTTTATCCCAGCAGCATAACCTGCCTGTTCCAGTCTTTTGGTTTTTCATATCTGTAACTATTGTACTCCTTATGACATAATATAAATGGAGCAAAGTCCTATTTATAAAAAATATATCAAATGAAATAACCAAAAATATTCCAAGTCACATAAAGCCAGCTTTTTACACTAACTTTAATCTCCGGAAACTCTTATTTAATGGGAAAGGCAAAAATGGAATACTTAACAACATCGGTGTGTATAAACTTTTATGTGCTGACTGTGATAATTTCTATATAGGAAAGACAGGAAAACCTTTTGAAAAGAGATTTCGTGAACACCAATCTGCTTTAACAAATCCTTTAATTTATTCTGAAATGGCTAATCATTGTCACCGTGAGAATCATACTTTTTCTATCGATGATGCCAAATTCTTACATATTAGCGGCAACGGAAATAGATTGGACAGATTAGAGGCCCTAGAAATTTCTAAGTCAGTATACCGATCAGAGCATCTGTTGAATAGTTATTTACCCAAAATCTCCCCGCTCTTGGCCGAAATTATACCTAGCCTTCCTCTCACCCCTCCCGCCTCCAACCGTTGAAGTGTCTATATCGGTGCCAGTCCGAACAGCATATAGTCTCGTTTGCGCTCCCCTGAAGATGAGGTGAAAGCCTTGAAACCGGTAGGGTTATACCGTCATAAAAAATTGGAATAAACAGTGTTTGTTAAAAATAAATTAAAATGTAACTATTGTACAATTAAGGTGCATGGCCGCACGGTAACGCACTGGACATCCGTGTGGAAGGCCGTCGGTTCGAACCCCGCACTGTGTTTCTACCATCGAACGACACAGCCAATTTTTCCGTCTAGTGTTCGAAAATATAAGAATACTTAAGACTTCAGTAATATATATTCTTTAAAAAAAATAAAAAAAATGCGTGATTTTTAATTATATATCAAATCACTGGTTTATGATTTCAGCGGTATACTTTTAGATGGTAAATTATATCTATAACCATTTACATGACTAAAAGTGTTTAATCAGGCTGAGTCCTGGTATCGGAATAATAACGGTTCGCGTTCTGTGTTCGTTGGTGGCAATGCCAACAACGGTTCGCACGCGCATCACTCCGCCGGCGCGCACATATCGCAAGCGTACATCAAAGTTAATGAATAATATAGTGATATGTGTATTTTTGTATATTTTTTGAAAAATGTAACATTTTGTTTTGAATGAGCATACTATAACATTACTTTAAAAAGGTACGTAGAAATTATTATCGATGCCCATTTTGATGCTTCTATTATGCGTTTAATGAAAAAAAAATCTTTTTAAATTTGAATGCAGTTTCCTTTTAACTCTATAAAAAATGTAAATAAAGAACAAATCAGTGTTGAACAAACACATTACAAAAGCTTTGAGGGTATAAATGACTTGATTGGATCAAATATCAACCATATGTAATCGATACCTGCACCCTGTTTGTGTCCTTTTGACTCTGGATTATGCTTATATACTATGAAATTAGACAAAGGATCAGTTGCTTATGAGGTGCTTTGACGTAAGGAATTTTCAGAATATGCCTGACGAGAAATTGGTTTGCGAAATTGGATTTGAAGCCTTTGTCAACGAAAAATATTATCAGTATTCAATTTGATCAATGTCATTCATTATTCCTATAATGTTGCCTATAAATATTTAATATCAAAATTGAAAAGTGTCAAACATGATTTTTTTATTAAAAGAATGAATTGTTTGATTTAAAATATTCTTTATAAGCTGCATGATAATTTATTCCAGTATTTGCTATATAACTGTGAATATCAACATGTGAATGATCTTACTACATGTAAATAGTGACTTCATTAAAATAAATAATAAGTTCATTGTGATTTACATTGAAGGAAATTTAGAAAAAAAATCATATTTAAAGACAAACACTTATTACCGTTCTTCCTTTTCCACGTTGTCTTATAAAGAATATTTAATTCTGGAATCAGCTTCATTAAGACTCACGTCACAGTAGAGATGCTTCAAAAAGCCACACTAAACATCAGTACCACTTACAAATGCTTGCTTATAAAAAAATACAACTTTTCGAAAGAGGCGAGAATAAAATGTCTGAAAAAAAAGCTGAAGATCATTTAAATAAATAAATACAGGTTAATTGATCGCAACATAGTATGTACATAATCCATTTAGACACATTTCAAGAACACATTAAAAAGAGAATACGTTAAAAAAACAGAAGCTATCAACAGGCCTGGGCTCATCTAATAACATCCCCCCGGCTAAAATACACCCCACCAATAAAGGGCAAGCCCAGCCATGGGGACACCAGATGTTTTTCAGCCCACACCATTGAACACGTAGAGCAAGAAGATAAAAAAAAACACAGAAAATAAAAAGATGACAAAAAAAATACATTCAAGAGAGAAGATATTAAAAGGGTTTTAATGATATTCAACTTGTAATTTTTATTTCAAAGACCCTTTTCTTTCGATGGGTTTACAGCCCATAACGAGCTTTGGCCTCCATCAATCTTCGCCTCCAACTCCTCCTGTCTTCCACCTCAGCCCTCCAATCCTGCGCCTGCAGCAGCCATCCCACAAACATTCCCCCGGCCAAGATACACCCCACCAATGTAGGGCAAGCCCGACCGCAAGGGCATTAGGGAGCTTCAAACAAAAACGTATGGCAGAAAACAAAATAAAAAGTAAACCCACATATACCACCTCAGGTTAACTGTCAGCAAGAACGCATTTATTTTACTTATCATTCGATGAATCTATTTACGCGTCGTTTCTTGGAAACAATTATCCGTGTAAATGAAAGGACCACAGTACACTACATATACATACAGTATTTCATTTAGAGGAATAGTTTTAATAATCATAGACTTTACCAATTCACCATTACCATATAACAAAATAAATAAAAAAACATAAAATATGTAAATAAGTAATAAATAAACCGTGTGACCTTATCTTTTGTTTACTTTCAAAATTAGTATTCAAATTGGAAAGCTCCATTGTGAAGTATTCAAAAGTACAAGCTTTGAAAGACTTTTGAAGATTCATATATTGTTACTTTTCATTATGCAAAGTCTAGTCTATTATGATATACGACAAGTACACTGTTTTTTTTCAAAAACGATTTATTCTAAAATATATTTATTTCACACACTTCCTTACATATCGTAATACATTCTCTTCTTTTCTTATACTTATTACCTTTCTTCTTCTCCCTGGCTCCATCCAAACTCACTGTCTGCGAAGACTGTTGGGGTCAGCTTTCCTCGTCCTCAGGTTGTATGCTCTTCTGTCCCAGACTACGTCCCCCAGGCCATGCCTCTGCATCAGGTTATCTTTTTGCACCACCCACGAATTATTTGGTCTTCGTCTGGTTGTTATTCGAGGAAGATCCATGGAGATTGCCTGGTTCACAATGTGATCGGGTGCTCTGCGTCCAACGTGCCCATACCATCTCAATCGCCTCTCCTCCATCTTACTGTTGATGTCTGTAACACCTAGGCTTTCACGAACGCGGGAGCTTTTTATTTTGTTTGTTAGGGACACACCAGCTGACCATCTTAGCATACGCATTTCAGCAGTTTCTTGTTGCCTAGAGTAAGAGTTAAACATCGTCCAGCATTCGGAGCCATAGAGGAGTGCGGGTCTGATAATCGTTTGGTATACTTTTCTTTTTAACTTTACTGGCATTTTCAAATCACATAGAACTCCCGTCATTGATCTAAACTTCATCCATCTCACACTTATTCTATGTGTTACATCTGATGCACATCCTCCATCGCTATGGATGAGTGACCCAATATACTTAAAGGAGTCACAATTTGGTTATACTTATTATCTTTCTCTCATGTAAAATTTCTTTCATTGCCTCCTTCCACTCTTTTATAGGCTAACTCTTCCTCGTTGTCCATTTATTTCAAACATTTACATTTTTTTCGTAACTATTCCATTTTTTAATCTGTCATGGATTTAAACAAATGAACGTATCCAAGGATCGTTGGAAAAAATAATTTACAGCAATAAACCCGTCAGATGTACCATGTTTAACTGTGTATACAAAATAAATAAATAATGTTGTCAAACCATGAAAAAATCTACTCATAACAATTTTATTTTATTCTATCATTTTAATGTACTTTTTTCTACCTATTTACTTGTAATCCAAAAATTAAATCTACCTGCCTACTCTAAAAGGGACATGACTTGACTGTATATAAGTATATTTAAGTACTGATACAATCGATTTACATACATTTTAGTAACAAGATCAGGTTCTATTATATAATTAAGTTACAAGAATTAAATATGTGTTTAGTAATTACTCAACAGGCAAAATGTTTGGGGGTTGTTTGTAAAAGCAACTTTAGAATTAATTTATAATTTTCGTTACATATGCCTCATTTTTTAAATACAGCAGAAGATCAATCCGTCTGGAGCATTCACGTAGTTATATTCTGTTTTTAGATTTTAAAAGGAATGAGTATATTTTAAGATCGCTTGTTAAAAAAATGCTTAAGGAGTGTGAAGTAATCCTTTTGATATTAGTGTTAAATAAAAATTCGAATGGTGTAAGTGCTAAATGCTTTATATCTCGAGAAATGGCCTAGATGAAATCATCACCCATAACCGAAGAATATACAGCCTGAGAGCGAGAAGAGCCGACCCCAACAGCCTACCTAGGCAATGAGTTGGGACAGTGCCAGGAAGAAGAAGAACATAATCAGTTGGATTTTTACTCCATTGATATCTATCTGATTTTTTATTGTCTTGTTTTAGGTGGGCTGTTTTGTATAAAAAATATTGGTACAATGATTAATTATTACCAATCTGTAAATGCTCCAAAAGCGAAACGCATCAGTAGTCTTAATAAATCAGTACAAAGTATTTTGGAGTTTTTCAATTTATTAACAAAATTTATTAACAAAGATCAATTGAAATCAAATATATTTGTTATTCCACTAACTACATTAATCCCTTCGACATATGTTTCTACCTTCAATCCCGGGACTCTTTACATATGCAATTCATGTGATTGATGGAATAAAAATTAAAATGGAGTTACACAAAGTAAAAACAGAAGCCATTTATGAATTAAAAACATATAAATTTAGTTTCTTTAATTAAACGTTATATCATAACTTAAACTAAATCTCTTAATTAAAATTTTCATATGCGACCAGAATAAAAATGTAAAGCAGTCTATACACTTGACCCAACACTCGTTTCATAATAAAGCAAGCCGCTTCGGCAATAAATCACTTTAAAACAAGCAATTATGACAATAATAACTCAAATTTATACAACAAAGTCAACATTATAAATTAAAATCAAACAATGGACTCTTAATTTAACCATTAATGTTTAATGTACGTGGTTCAGCGTAAACTGTAATAGATTTTTACTGTGTTTTTTATACAGGGTGAATTACTAAACACCAAACGTTAAAAAAAAGTAACAGAGGGTGGGATATAACAGTAAAAAAGTTTAAATTAACATATTTGATGTGTCAATTCTAAACAACAATATTTAGGGGTGAGTAACTATTTTGGGGTGTCTTGTGTCAACTTCTTTAAGCATTGTATTTAAGGCTTCCCTATTCCGAGTTCTGGTGCGCCAGTAAAAAATATATCATAAACTTATATATTTTTTTAATATTTTTCACTTTATTTTAAATTACAATTCTTAATTTTTTTTAAATACATTTTATTTTTTTGAACTGTCGCATTTATTTCATTTAGCATAATAATTTATAACTCATTGTTGTGATATACTTGGTAAATTGTTTGTCCATTATGCGGATATATGACGTCAATGCATGAGTTGATTTTTGTGCATGCTATTGTGATCGATGGCGGTAAAATATCGATCGCCATTCTCTCGTCGGGCAAATTAACACATTTCTTTCGTTTTATATTGTATTTTAAAAAGATGGTGAAAAGGCAAAGAAAACTTTAAATTCACTACATGCTTGGCTTAGCGCTAGAATATTTGTTTTATATTTGAGGGATTGGTTTTTGGTTCACGACAGTGATCGAAAAGGCAAAAAAAATCGTCTCATTTTGTTTCTTTTGAAATAACTACATTAAGCTCATAAAATTATTTTTACAAAAGTAGTATAATACAAAATAATATAAAATGAAGGCTGCAAGTTATTCCAAGTAGATTCAACGGGAATCAAACCCGAAACGCACGCTGGTGAATCAAGAAATCTAACCATTATGAGGTTAACAATTTAGTAGCAGCCACCCTGTATAACACATGGGAATGAAGTTCAGAGAAAGCGGAAAACCTTTTAGGAAACAATTGGTAGGCAACCCTGTTTCCCGTCCGGACTGTTTTGTATTCAACGGAGTTTTCTTACGAAATAATATATTTTCTACGGAAGGACGGCTAAGACATCCGCTAGGGTTGTGGATCCTCGGTTTCCGGAACCGAACAAAGAGAACTTAATGAGTTTTTTCACTTTTTCTTATATTATTCTACGTCCCATACTCTTCACTTAACACGTTAAGAACCTCTTTGGTAAATCTATTGATGATCTGATTAGTGATATGTTATCAAGTGGTTTTATTCTAAAGTAGTTTTTATGAGACTTATTCGATACTTTTGGAAATATTTAATATACGAGTATTTTAAATCCTTTCCAATATATTTTATGACAAGTGTTTTTGAATCGTTTTGACATTGCATACATATACCAGAATATCATTGCACCATCTACCCGTTAGGGTATATATAACAAAGCGACAGACTTTCCTATCTCGACATACACCCCTTGCCTCTTCCACATCCATTTATTTTCTCATATCACCTATGATTTCTTACACTTTCTACGTTTCATACTTTCAAAATATAATTTACTTAATTTCTCTGACATTTCCATATATTAAGTTGGATTTGATATATTTTCGGTTGTTTCCAGAATTTTCAATAGTGTTAGGTACTCGTATTTTCAAAGTTTACGAAAGATTTATTTGTTTTTGTGCAACTATTACGTGTTATGAAATATTATATAGTAAACATATGATGGGTCACCCATGACAACTTTAGGGTACTATGCTAGAGAAACTGTGCAAATACAGGTTGGGTCTGTAAAGGAACATAATTAGCGAGTCAGTTAGCGGAACTGTGGGAAAGCGATTAGGTTTGACTTTTCTCGGACAAAATGTTGAAAAAATGTAAAAATTTTAAAAATATATTTTTAAGGATCATTGAATGGTTTTTAAGTTTCTCGTGTTTTTTTTTATGCAAGTTGTATTATTTGTCCTGATAAATAAATTTCAAGTAGTAAAGAAACTCTAATCGAATAGCTTAGGCCTATTTGATTTGATATAATTACATACATATGTTTGTTTCGCGCTGATAAAAAATAACTGTTAGAGATGGTTATTTTTATAAGTTGATTTAAAGAAGATATATTGAGATAGTTTGATTGAGGATTCCGAATACGATAATATCACTGAAGATGAGATGAGACTGATGCTGAGGATGCTACAACCATATGTGAATCTCACTAATCTGATTAGCTACTGTAGTTGGACTTTTTTATTTCTTCTTTTCATCTCTAAACATGTACTTAACTATTATCTGGATACATTGTTTCAATACATATTTTTCGTTAAACATTTTGCATTTTATTTTTCATAATATTATAATGGCGAGGGAAATGTTTTTTTCTCCAAGAAACAGATTAAAAAATAGGGGTCGCCTTATAATCAGGGTCGCCCTTACAATAGTCGGGCCAATACGGTACTTATCAAATATATGTCTGAAATTAATGCAGAGCCAGATAACTAAGAAAGGGAAAAGTTGGAAAGTTTTACTTAAGACGAATCGAGCAGTTTGAGAAATATATGAGCATGTTTGACGAGATGTGAAGATGTGGACTAGGTCAAGCCAGGATAGAAAGATGGGAAAATCTGTCGACTATGTTTTTCTCAAAATGGATATGGTGTAATGGTATGCATCCATACACACTGAGTTTTGTTATTTATATTGTCGTTAGCTATAGTTTGCTCTATGAGCCATGGTCTGTTCTATGAGCCATGGTCATTTATATGGTCGTCAGCTGTGGTTTGCTGTATGAGCCATGGTCTGTTCCATGAGTCATGGTAATTTATATGGTCGTCAGCTGTAGTTTGTTCTATGAGCCATGATCATTTATATGGTCGTCAGCTGTAGTTTGCTCTATGAGCCATGGTCATTTATATGGTCGTCAGCTGTAGTTTGTTCTATGAGCCATGATCATTTATATGGTCGTCAGCTGTAGTTTGCTCTATGAGCCATGGTCTGTTCCATGAGCCATGGTAATTTATATGGTCGTCAGCTGTAGTTTGTTCTATGAGCCATGATCATTTATATGGTCGTCAGCTGTAGTTTGTTCTATGAGCCATGGTCTGTTCTATGAGTCATGGTCTGTTCTAGTATTAGATAGACTTTTTTATTGATTACATATCGCTGCCGCGAAAGATCGTCAAACTTCCACATGTCGTTCTTCGAACGCAATCTTTGTCGTTTGATGTCTCGTTCGCCCGTCCACAGTTCTGCACTTTTGCAACATGCTCTACTTATCGCCATTTCGTCTTCTTTTTTTATTTTTTTTCAGTGGCATTTAGTACTACTTGATACGTTCACGGTCATATGGATTTATTTCAAAATTTAAAATAATTTTTTATTTAGCACTACTTTTTGATAAACATGGTGCTCATGACAATTTTGTACTCAAGAAAGTGGCTCACAATTTTATACATACATCGGAATATATAAAAAGCGTAAAAAATGTCCAACACAAGAATAACATAACACCAGAATTTACTCATTTAAAAATGTATCTTGAAACTGTGATAATCCAAAGAGATTTTCTATGCATAATTTTTTTTGTTTTACTAGTTATTTACGTGCACAAAGATGTGAGCTGAAACACATCTGATGTATTCGCGGCTGGACTTGCTCTCCTATTGGTGGGGGTGTATCTCGATTGGAAGGATGTTATGAAATTAACCCAAACTACTAAATAGCTTCCCTCTTAAATGTTTTTTTTTTTTTACAGTGTCTTAACGTATATATGTGATTTCAGGATGCACATTTGTTGCTTTCAACAAATCTATTTATAATTCGTTTATTTAAAGTGGTTTCCGATGTTCCATCCCACCCTTAAAGAAAACCTGTGTTGTTCACTGTAGCTACATTTAGGAGTAACATAGGCTTCTATAGCCAAGAAATGAGAATGCGCCGAGGGAACAATATGGTAGCTAATTCAGATGTATACGTCTTAAGCACAATGCTCTCGAGGTTCAGGAGTTTGTTAACAGAACTGCTGAAAAAAATAGTGTTTTTTTTCACTTCACCTAAATAGTTATATAATTATATCAATAACACCTATTATTTTTCTATCCATATTAACACGTTAAAATGTCTAAGTTGTGCATAAATAAATAAGAATTATTAACACTTTAGTTTTCAGTTTGATTTAATAAGGATGTGTTTTTTTGATCAATTTCTTGCACTTATTTTAACAAATTTGAATAAAAAAAACCAATTATATTACATAATTTGTAAATCGGAATATGTTAAAATATATTAAGATTTTTTAAATGAATATCATTATGTTTCTAAAAAAAATATTAGTTATGTTTATATGTGTAATAATGATATTGAGAAGAATTTTAAAGTTTTGTTTTTCATTTCGTTTTAAGAAAAAATAAAAGCTTTTGTAAGAAAGATTTTCCACAACTGACCAGTGCTGACGGTGTTAAAAGATCTCTAATGACGCTGTGGGATTTCTCCGGACCGCTTACGCTGTGCAGAGAATATGTAAATAAAGTAAAATAAATCTCTGATCATAATAAACTTCCAAACGTCCTAACACCGCAGCCCCCAAGGGTTCAAATTGCCTGAGACAATATACTTGTTCTTTCAGAAAGTTTATTAATTTTCATTTTTCACGCACATCCCTCGCGGTTTCGCTTTCACGGTGAGCACTCAAAGAATTGTGTCGAAATAAATATATATTTATTTTAAAATAAACTTTTTGAAAATATTGATGTTTTGAACGTAAATAACTTTATTTTATTTGATTTTGCATTTCATGTACGAGCAGATTTAACCCTAAAATAAAATGCAATTTAAAAGAAAATAATATTAAAAAAATCTAAAAATGATAACACATGCTTACCTTTCTAGCTGGGAGGACCAAGGTCTGAGTGAATGAGATGGAATACATGTAGCCTGAACTAGTGGACTTGTTCTTGCTAAATAATTAGTTGTAAGAATTGTTATCTAGTTATAAGTCGTATGTAGGTGTTAATTATTTGTAAGAATCCATATATTAAGATTATAAAAAATAAAAATAAAATGACATGCAGGAAAATAAGATTAAGTAATTTCATAAATTAAAACATATAATTAGGATAAGTTAAGTAATAAATGTGTATATAGGTATAGCCTTGATTAATATTTGTACAATATATTATGTTACTTTGTTTAATAAAAAAAAAGCTTACCTTTCAAATAGCTCAGTTATGTCTATAAACTTTTCAGTGAGCTTAATCCTTAAATAATTCACTGAGATATGGAAGATATTCATAATGAAACATTGGTTTAACAAGATAATTCCGTGTGCGAGTGGTGGCGTTCTTAATAGCGCAGCTCGTGAATACAGCACTGAAAACATTTTTTACAACAAATGAAAAAGAAAAATCTTGAAATATGTTATTGATTAATTTGTATTCGTTTTTACCCTCATACCTTAACCTTTAAATCGGATATTCTTTGATTGTGTTTGTTTGTTGCCTCAAACCCTAATATTGAAATCTGTTATTCTTTGATCTGGTTTTGTTCTTTTTCAGTTAATTTACCTTGAATTATTGAGTATAACAATATTTTGGTACACAATAACATCTGAAGGGTTTATTGGTATTTGCCAATCTTCTCAGAACAATTAGGGGAAAACCAGACCAGAATCATTTCTTAGGACTTGGGTATTCGAGGCTATCGAACAAGTAGGTTGAGATTTAGAACACTGATTTCTTAGAAATCGGGCCAAGGAGATCGTAAATGAGGTTTTGATGGGAATAAATTAACATTATAACAGTTTATAAATGTAACAAGCAGATTATTTCTCAAACGAATATAATAAATATTAAATATCATCGAACATTCCAGTATTGCCCTTAAAAAAGGTGAGGGATTTCCCATAAAGCCTTTCCTATCAAACCCTTTTGAGGTGTTTCCCCTTAAACAGTTGAGTTGTTTTGTAGAATATTAATATACTTGTAGCCCCAAAAGTACTCCAAGAAGCTTTTAGAAGCTACTAAGTGACAGTGTATCAACAAATCCAGGTATTAAAAAAATCTCAAATTATAACCAGTTTGGTCTTAACTTCACTCCCATTTAACCGGACCGATTGGCTATTTCAACCTACTGATGTTAAAAGATAACTTTACGGCATTTGAAGTTTTCTGCGAAAAAACTAACAACTTATTAGACTGTTAGAACCTAAAGCTTTAAGTATATTTATACGGAAAGCTTTAGGTTAAACGCAAAGCTTTAAGTATATTTACGACGCTACAAATAATTTTCCTCCTCCCAGAACGTCAAGGCTTACGTCTGTCGTTGCGTCTATTTTTTCATAACCAAGCGAGTCACCTCTGAAGGAGTTCCTTCTTCGTCATTCATTGATGTTGTATACTCATAAAAAACACAGATGATTTCGATATTGTTAGGACTATATTTGTTAAATTGCATACTTCACGTCCTCGAAATTTTTAATTCGCGACATGTCATAATTTATGAAACTTGTGGTGTCGAGACCATGTGCTTGCCTTGAAAACAGGAAGATTAAAATATTATGAAATACTTGAATATTTTAAAATACTAAAGACAATAAAATAAGGGTAACTACCCTTGCAGTCAGGTACATTTTTATTCAATGACAACATTGTCACGGGCGACCGAGGTCGAGATTGGCACCCCTGCCTCTGGGTACTTCCTGGCCAGGGGGGAGCGGGCGCTAGCTGGCTCGCCCCATTCCGTGCAGAACGTGGTGAGATTCAGACGTTGGGTCCGACACTGCTCTCCCTCATATATCACAGAACTCCAGGACGCCATTTTGATTACGGGTGAATATTTCCTCCTATTTTTTATGTGAATTTCGTCCGCACATTTTAACCATCGCTCAAGTTTAACTCTAAATTGTTATTGGAATCTCCCTTGCTAAATACAACACATTTTTATATTTGTTGCCAATTTTAAAACTTTTTTTCTAGACATTCGTCTAGTTTTTTTTATATATTTTTTTTCTTTTTTCTTTTTTTTTACAATACAATAAACTGTTTCATTACAAATTGTTCTTGTTTAATTGTGTCGCCTGTCCCAGCGAGAAACTAGAGAGACTTATTCAGAGTTAAGAGAACCCAACAATACCCCAGAGACCTAAAGAGTACTTGTCTCGTTAAGAAGCCGACTGACCTGTCCGGCCCTGTCACCTTGGTAAGATTGATATTTGGTGAATTGATTTATGTAATCAATTGTGTACATATAATTCTTGTTTTTTAAATTTAGCAAAAAGGCGTGACATAATTGGCTCCCGAACGCGGGGCAGAAAACTCTGTATCTCTTGATATCTCGCTAGACAAGGCTTTTATTTATAATTTGTTTGTTTTAAATAATAATTTATTTTCAGAAAAGTGTTTTTATATGTATTTTTTTGTGTACGACCGTTTGTTTTCTCTATTTTTTTGTTCCCACGTGTTTGCAAATTTGAACCACGTGTCTCCCGCGTTTGTTTTCGCTGTTCGCGACCACGCGGCCATCTTGTTGTCGCGTGCATACAGGCTCCGAGTTGGAAAGGCCGTTTTTCGAGTCTTTTTGGAATAGATTTCTAGCTAACTTTTTCCAAATATTTTCTTGTTAAGAATCGTGTGTTCCTTATTAAACTCGATTTAAAAGTTAGGGTGTTCAGAAATTTGTACCACGCTTCAGAGAGAAGTCTTTGTTTGTTTAACATATCGTTTGAATTAGAAGTGTGTTTTTGTTAGTGGGGTCTGATATCGCGTTTTTTCTTTTCTTCTTTTTGGGCCTTGTTTATTGTTTTAATTTTTTTTTGTTTGTTGTTGTTGGCAATGGATCCAATTAGGGACGTAATGAAGTCGACCAAGGCTAGATTGATAGGGGAATTACTTGAGCGCGGACTCTCCCCCAGTAATAATTTTTACGAATTGCGTCGTCAGGCCAGTCTATACAATAAAGGTCTCGCTCCATCATCATCGAGGGAGGTGGCCTTACCCCCTAGAACTCGACCATATTTAAACCTTTCTAAAGCTCCGGAGTTATTTGAGAGGGCGGATAATGGGGATACCGCTTCGGGAGCTCTGGCACCGATGCCTTTGACAAATTCATCTCCGTATACTGAGGTTGGGATTTCCCGTTCTCATGTTCCACTTCCGTCGCCACAATGGAATATTAACTTCTCGTGTTGGCCAATTGATCCATATACCGGAACGGGTTGTATAAGGGAATTTTTGTCACGAATGGAAGAATTAGCTTGTGCCAGAGGTGTTCACCTAAACGCGCTTCCGGCGGTCTTACCAGAGTTTTTACGTAAGGGAGCATTAACCTTCTTTAGGAGCAAGGTTAAGATATTTAAAGATTGGAACACAGTAACGAAACTTTTCTTAGAAAGGTATGAGTCGGAAGACTTTATGACTCAGCGCAGGATGGATATTTGGGCCTCCATACAAAAACCGGGCGAATCATCTACGGATTTTGTTTCGAGAATCCAGGACTTGAATCAGTCTTTGGAACCGCCTCTCACTGACAAGGATTTATTACAAGTATTTAGACGCGGCCTACATCATAGGTACTGTTCAGTCCTTGTCAGCTCGCAACCGTCTTCGGTTGACCAGTTGGAAAAATTGTGCCTGACCTTCGACCTAATGAACAGGGACGAGGGAAGGTCCCCTCGTTCTGCCCCCCTTTTCTCAAAAATGGGTGCTCGGTTGTCACCGGTATCTTACACCTCAAATGCTGAGGAACCATTACCAAAGAGGTGTTATTCGTGTCGGCTTCCTAATCACATCGCGCGTAATTGCCCCAGCCGGCCACGTTTTAGGAAGGGACCTGTACGGACGGCTACCAACCTTTGGAAGGCCAGAGCCGTACCCTCTCGACAGTTGGCTTTGTTACCGGATTTGTCAAGACCGCCCCCGTCTATTAACGCTCCAAAAAACCGGTAGGGCACCAACCCGATTCAGTTACGTCGGATTTCCCGGGTTGGTCGCGTCAGTCAGCTTCAAAAGAATCGTTCCCTTTCGTAAATTTTGTAGAGATTACTAATGCTAGGGACGAGCGACCCTACCTACACTGTTATATTCAAGAATTGCCATTTAGGGCTTTGCTTGACTCAGGCGCGTCGGTTAACGTAATTGGTGGAGAACTTTTTAAAAAATTTGAAAGTCAGTATTGTCCGTCTCTACTTCGCGAGGGAATCGTGCATACGGCGGGTGGCCAGGAACACCGTGTGCTGGGTTCTGTACAGTTACCTTTATGTTACGATGACCAGACCGTTTGGGCGGATTTCTTAATAGTTCCTTCATTGGAGGAGTGCCTGATATTGGGTACCCCTTTCTTAAAGCACTCGGGCCTCACCCCGAATCTCTTTCCTTCTTCTAGTATAGAAAAATTATCTTTGAGACCCGTTGTGTCCGAGATAGGAAATAAGTCTTTTAAGCCTTCATGCTTGACATCGGCTGCAGATTTGTCTATTGAACAGAATCTGCAGTTGAACCTTTTGATTGCGGACTTCAATAGTGTCGCATTTGAAAGGGTGGGACTGGGTCGTACCACGTTAGTCAACCACGTTATCGATACAGGCAGTCATTCACCCGTAAAACAGAGAACTTACCCTCTGTCGCATATCCGCCGACGACAGATGATTTCCGAGCTAGACGAAATGCTCGAATTAGGAGTGGTTGAGCCGTCGCGCAGCGCCTGGCTAAATAATGCGTTTATCGTTCCGAAAAAGGACGGTTCAGCTCGATTCGTGTTGGACCCGCGTAAATTGAACTCCATTACGAATTCAGATTCGTACCGTTTGCCAAATATTAATAGAATTTTAGACAATTTACGGGATACCCGATATCTCTCCGCGTTGGATTTAAGTCACGGATTCTGGCAGATGCCGTTGAACCCAGACTCTAAGTGCAAGACCGCGTTTTTCGTAGAAGGCCGGGGTCAGTACCAATTTGTGGTCACCCCATTTGGCCTAAAAAAAATATTCCTGCCGAAATGCAGAGGCTAAGGGATAAACTGTTTGCCGATCAGGGCGATCATGTATTTTGCTACCTAGATGACATCTTAATCTGCAGCGCAGATTTCGATTCACACATCGCCACCTTACGTTTGGTGTTGCGCCGGTTGAAGGAGTCCAATCTTACTATAAAATTGGCCAAGTCGGAATTTTGCAAGTCAAGCCTTAGGTACTTGGGACACATAGTGGACCGCGAAGGGTTGAGAACGGACCCTGAAAAGATTAAGGTGATGAAGGAATTCCCTAGGCCACGGAGTGTAAAGGAAGTGAAAAGCTTCCTCGGTTTGTGTTCATATTACCGCCGATTTATAAAAGATTTTTCTAAGATCGCTGCGCCCCTCTGTCGCTTGACTAGTATTAAACTTAAGGGCTCTAAGTTCCAGTGGGATTCGACCGCTGAAGAATCATTCGTCCTCCTCAAGCGTGCCATGATTACGTCTCCCGTTCTGAAGCCACCGGATTATACGGTGCCATATATACTCACCTGCGACGCGAGCGGAATAAGCATCGGTAGCTTTCTTTCACAATCCATGCCGGGTGGTGTTGAACATGCCATAGCTTATTTTTCACGAAAGCTTTCCCCGGCGGAAAGGCTTTATAGTACCACCGAGCGCGAACTCCTGGCCATCGTGGACTCAGTCCATCATTTCCGTAGTTATCTAGACGGAACCAGGTTTACGATTCAGAGCGATCACGGATGCTTAAAATATCTGGACCATCTGTCTTCACCGAGCGGCCGATTAGCCCGTTGGGCTTGTAGACTCTCACAATATAATTTTGATTTCCTTTATAAAAAGGGTTGCGAGAATCGCTTGGCTGACGCCCTCAGTCGAATCGAGGTATCCGCGATGAGCTTTTCCCCTCCGTTCGAGCACGTAACCGACGAATGGTATTTACGGATCCTAAGAGAGTGCGAGAAGGATCCACGGTCGCGGCCAAACTTTAAATTAGCAAAGGGACATCTATTGCGGTTGTGTCGTTCCTCTCACGACCCTGTCCGCAACCAGGGAGAACGAGATTGGAAGGTCGTGGTACCCCAGGATGCGTTGGTCCCCTTGATCGATGATATACATTCGAACCTGTGTCACCCGGGTGTTAGGAAGACTATGGAAATTATTACTCGGACGTATTTTGCTAACAAATTATCTGTGGCAGTAACTCATTTTATATCGCGGTGCGAAACGTGCAAGGCCTATAAACATAACACACAGGGTCCATGTGGCCTTATGAGTGAGCCCAAGCAAGCATCCCGGCCCATGCAGTCCTTGAGTATGGACCTCGTTGGCCCCTTGCCTTTGTCTAGGAAACGGAACTCTCATATTTTAACGGTAGTTGATAACTTTAGTAAGTATGTATGGGCCTTTCCCTTGAGAGTGGCCACGTCTAAGGCTATAATTCGGTGTTTGGAAGCGTCAATATTTCTCCCGTGTTCGGTGCCACGCACCATCGTAATGGATAATGGTAGGCAGTTCATATCGAAGGAATTCAGAGGATTCCTGGAATCCTATGGGATACGAGACCTCTTTTACAACGCGTATTATCACCCGCAAAACAATACCAGCGAGAGATATAATTCTTCAATTCTGACGTGTCTATCCATTTTGGTACAGGACAATCAACGAGATTGGTGCGAATTCTTAGGGAAGATCTGTTCCTGTTTAAACAATACTGTGAGCATAGCCACCGGTAGCACCCCTTTTTATCTGTTTCACGGATTCCATCCGGTTCCCCATGCTTCGTTCCACGACCAACTGGATTCGAATCAGATTGTCTCTTCCACGAGATCTCCTAATTATCTCCAAGGGCTAAATAGAATGGAAAAATTGTACGAGACCGTCACTGCTAAACTATTGACTGGGTTTAAGCGTAGCGCAGCTAGGTATAACCTACGCCGTAGAGAGAGACGTCTGTCCGTTGGACAGGTGGTATGGAGGAAGTCCTTTAAGCAGTCAAATGCAGGTCGATACTTCAGCGCCAAGTTGGCACCGAGATTTATAAAGAGCGTAGTTAGCAGGAAAATCTCCAATTCGGTTTACGAGCTGTCGGAGCTTAGTGGGAAAGTGGTAGGGAGATATCACGTGAAGGACATTGCAAAGGTTGACCAATGATAGTCTCGCGATCGGGTGACCGACAGAGGAATATAGCACTCCATGTCATAAAGCTAAGTGAGAATTAGTCCGGATTCTCGTAGTCGAGGCATATAAGAGGAGCAAGGCCAAGTGTTAAATATAGTATAGCCCCTTTGTTGTTACAATAACGGTAGAGTTATTTGTGTATTTTCTCTTTTGAAATTAGAGAACGTAGCCAGGAGACCAGAAGTCGATTATAGCACTCTTTTGTCTTTAAAAAAAACGAGAGAGTTATTTGAGTAATCACTCTTTAGAAGCTAAGGAGCGTGGTCGAGTGACCAATATTTGGTTATAGAACTGTTTTTCGTCGTAATAGGGAGATCGTAGTCGAGTATTCTCTCTTAAGAAACTAGAAAGCGTGACCTGGAGTCAAATTATTAAATGTATCATTCTTGTCTTGTAAGAGGGAAAAAATACAGGGGTTATTCTCTTATAAAAAGACGGTAGAAGTTTAGTAGTTGCATATATACTATAAATAGACTATTGAATACAGTATAGCTTAGAATAGACTTTATGCGGTGAGTCCGTCGTCACGCGATAAGGACGCAAACATATGATATGGGTCCGGTCCTGAGCACAGCTTCTGTGCCCGGGTGGATTATAGATAAGCTGATAGTTGACAGTGTAGTGATGGGTTCGTCAGCGCCTAATTGGGAGTCATTCATGGTTAGGAAAATGGTTCTTAAAATAATTAAATTAAATATTTTGTTATAATACCTTGAAGGTATACACTGTCGATTCCTTGGTGAATGTCAGTTTAGTATGTCAAGTGACGTCACCGGTGCGAATTTATTATTGCACAAGGGTGAATGAATATGTGGGCTGGCCGTGGGCAATCTCGTATGGATTCATTTCCATATGTTTTATGTATGGGCTGGTATTCAACCCGGTGACTTAACCAAAGAATACCTGGCGTTCAATGAACCTAAGCCTGGACCACGAGTGGCGGAATGCTGAGAGCCTAGAGTAGGATTATATGTATCTCAACGAAGGACTTAGGTCCTTCTGAAGTAAGAATTCATGTAATACATAGATGATTAGTACCGTTTGTAGAAGGTACACGTATTACATTCAGGATCAAATTGCTCTTGTGTAATGCGAGCTTAGGTATTGGGTTACCTAACAGCTGTTGTGGGTTATTTAGTGGTAATTGTTACCTTCTCATTAGATTCCCTATCGAATTACTGGCTGCAGAAGTTAGGGCATTAAGTGAAGAAATTCTTGGAAGTCTTCAGAATTTCGTATTAGGGAAGGATTGCCTTCCTAGTCGTTGTCTTATCTGATAAGAATTCGTGATGTATTCCGAACTTCTTGACGGAGAGGTGTACCCTTCCCCCGGGAGTAGCGTTCCAAAGATTGTACTGAAGATTCAGTAGAGTATCCATCGTGGATAATTGCTTTGCACAAATGCTATCGCTGGACGGTGGTCCGCAAGTTTAATAGCAGTAGAATTGTTCAGTAATGCTATGGAGTAGGTGTTGCTTTCCACCGAGTTGAATTTTGGAAAAGATTGTACAGATGGTACAGTGGAGTATCCGTTTCGGATAGTTGCACGTAGCAAGTGTTAGTTATTGGACGGGGTTCCATGATGATAATAACCGCTGATGTGTTCGGAATTTCTTGTTAGAGAGGTGTAGCATTCCACGGTGTTGAAGGGCTATAGTATCGAAGTAAGTCATCTTGTTTACGAATTGGCTCCTGTTGAGTGTGGAGTATATAATTTGAAATAAAAATGATTAATTTTTTTTGTTGTTGTGTAAAATATTATAATGTATTTTGTTCTGTCAAAGCACTCACCGAGTACGGGGTCGCATGGTAGTCTGTTAGGCAGCGCGATGAAAGGTTTATGGGAAATGTGGAGGTTGTAGTGGTGCTGCTGGGAGGAATAAGGATAAGAGTATGGTGCGTTCTCGAATGAACTTTGACAGAATTTATGTAACTGTTACGGTAATTGCCGTTCTATTTTTGTTTTGTTTTGAACTTGTACCGATTTTATGTAACTGTTACGGTAATTGCCGTTCTATTTTTGTTTTGTTTTGAACTTGTGCCAAATTTATGTAACTGTTACGGTAATTGCCGTTCTAATTTTGTTTGTTTTGAACTTGTACCGATTTTATGTAACTGTTACGGTGATTACCGTTGTATTGTTTGCTCTGTTTTGAGTTTTGGGATAAGAGCTCTGGTTACTGTAGTGTTGGCAGCATGCGTCATGACTGGGGGCTGCGTTTCTTGGATAGTTAAATCTCGAAACGAACCCGTGCCCTTGTGGTCGGACGTATGGTGGGTCTCGCTCGGTAAATTGAATTCCAAAGTTTGCTCTGTTTTGAGTTTTGGAATAAGAGCTCTGGTTACTGTAGTGTTGGCAGCATGCGTCATGACTGGGGGCTGCGTTTCTTGGATAGTTAAATCTCGAAACGAACCCGTGCCCTTGTGGTCGGACGTATGGTGGGTCTCGCTCGGTAAATTGAATTCCCAGTTGTTGTTGTTTATCATTGTCTCCTTACTTTGGCTCGGTGTGAATCACCGAGAGGCCCTGGGCAGCCTTAAGAGTCCGGGTTGGGGGAAGCTAGCCTCCCAACCGAAAAAGGTTTTGAAGATGGCCTGAGAATACATCTGGGATGGATTGCTGTGTGTCTCCATCACGGGCCTCATGAACCCAAATTAGCGATTGCGATTACAGATGTGTTCTGTCATGCACATGTGTCGGGCTAGGGTAGCTTCGGTTCGGGGGGGTCGCGTGTCTGTCGCTCGGATCCTAGATGACCAAAGTTGTGTAAGTGGTATCACGTGATTCTTGGCTCTGTTCTGGGGGTCCGTAGACGCGTCCTGCTGTCAGCCGGGGCTACTTGCCAATTTTCTATCATGTTTTGTGTTTTTTTATGTGTTCTGTCATGCACATGTGTCGGGCTAGGGTAGCTTCGGTTCGGGGGGGTCGCGTGTCTGTCGCTCGGATCCTAGATGACCAAAGTTGTGTAAATGGTATCACGTGATTCTTGGCTCTGTTCTGGGGGTCCGTAGACGCGTCCTGCTGTCAGCCGGGGCTACTTGCCAATTTTCTATCATGTTTTGTGTTTTTTTTTTTTTTTTTTTTTTAAGGAACTAAGGCTCCACCTATACAGTTACCATTCTGTGTGGTGGTGAATTGTTACTGCAACGGTTGTCCAGACCTTGGAGTCTGAGGAAACCCAAGTTATGTGTAAAGTTCTGTGTGAACTTAAGGAGATATAAGTCCTCGAAAATGGTTCGGTGTGAACCATAGGATATTTGTTATTCAATGTATAAAGTTCTGTCTGAACTTAAGGAGATATAAGTCCTCGAAATGGTTCGGTGTGAACCATAGGATATTTGTTATTCAATGTATAAAGTTCTGTCTGAACTTAAGGAGATATAAGTCCTCGAAAATGGTTCGGTGTGAACCATAGGATATTTGCTATTCAATGTATAAAGTTCTGTCTGAACTTAAGGAGTTACAAGTCCTCGAAAGTGGCTCTGTGTGAACCATAGGATATTTGTAGTTTGACGTATAAGGTTCTGTGTGAACCTCTTGAAATTTTTAAATGATAGATATTGGCAATTGCGAAATTTATTGTTATCATTGTTGTTATCACTACGCCCGGTAGTGGCCGGAAGTTTGGACCGTCTTGTGCTGTGTGCCAGGGGCGGTCGTATTGTGGAAAGCGCCCGTGATATGGGGCCGCTTTAAAATTTATCGGTTCCCGACTGTGCAGTATAGGGAAGGGCGAGGAAAGGAATGTGTTGTAAAGTGTTGTCTTTGGTGTATCAGGGGAGGTGGGATTCTAATTTTGTGTTGAGCCATGTGGGTGGTTGGTTGGACGGAATCCACATTGAAAGGGGAGAATTTCAGGAATCACCTTTGAAGATAATCCACATTGAAAGGGGAGAATTTCAGGAATCACCTTTGAAGATAATCCACATTGAAAGGGGAGAATTTCAGGAATCACCTTTGAAGATAATCCACATTGAAAGGGGAGAATTTCAGGAATCACCTTTGAAGAGCAGCTGGTTCATAGGTTGGCCCGTGACCTACAGTGAACCCACTAAAGTCAGCCTTTGGGAGAAGACTGCAGATTTGTTTTATTATTTTGGTTAAGCTGTGTCCATTTCTCAGAATATTGTAATGAGAGAATGGCTTAACTGATTTGTTTCCCTCTTGGTCAACATTTGATTGTTAGTTGACCTTGCAGTTTAATATTTTATTAATTATATTACCCTATTGTATAGTATTATTTTAATTTCTTGTTGTGTGATTTGATTTTAATAATATTGTATCGATTTCCTGTAATCGTGTACCATTGTGCATTGTTTTGTTTTGTATCAATTCTTGTAATCTTGTACCTTTGTGTATTTTTTTTTTGTGTAAGGAGTTGGGAAGGATTGTTTCCCGCTCCTGTGTAACCGGCTATGTGTTGAAGTTAAATTGTTTAGGAGCCTAGTTAAGGAAAGGTTTACGTGGTTCCCTTCCTCGTGGTCGGTCTTACACCAATTAAGACTACACCTATGGCAAATGCTGACTAGAGATAAATCGGCCACGAAACCGTATCCGGTGAGGGGTACATACACCCCTCGCTCCTTAGAAACATCCCTCGGACTGATGCGTCTGTGATATACGGAGGATAATTTTTTTTTTGTTTGTTTTTTTTTGTTCTTTCAATAACTTAGGGTGGGGTGTTAGGACTAAATTTGTTAAATTGCATACTTCACGTCCTCGAAATTTTTAATTCGCGACATGTCATAATTTATGAAACTTGTGGTGTCGAGACCATGTGCTTGCCTTGAAAACAGGAAGATTAAAATATTATGAAATACTTGAATATTTTAAAATACTAAAGACAATAAAATAAGGGTAACTACCCTTGCAGTCAGGTACATTTTTATTCAATGACAACATTGCCACGGGCGACCGAGGTCGAGATTGGCACCCCTGCCTCTGGGTACTTCCTGGCCAGGGGGGAGCGGGCGCTAGCTGGCTCGCCCCATTCCGTGCAGAACGTGGTGAGATTCAGACGTTGGGTCCGACACTGCTCTCCCTCATATATCACAGAACTCCAGGACGCCATTTTGATTACGGGTGAATATTTCCTCCTATTTTTTATGTGAATTTCGTCCGCACATTTTAACCATCGCTCAAGTTTAACTCTAAATTGTTATTGGAATCTCCCTTGCTAAATACAACACATTTTTATATTTGTTGCCAATTTTAAAACTTTTTTTCTAGACATTCGTCTAGTTTTTTTTATATATTTTTTTTCTTTTTTCTTTTTTTTTACAATACAATAAACTGTTTCATTACAAATTGTTCTTGTTTAATTGTGTCGCCTGTCCCAGCGAGAAACTAGAGAGACTTATTCAGAGTTAAGAGAACCCAACAATACCCCAGAGACCTAAAGAGTACTTGTCTCGTTAAGAAGCCGACTGACCTGTCCGGCCCTGTCACCTTGGTAAGATTGATATTTGGTGAATTGATTTATGTAATCAATTGTGTACATATAATTCTTGTTTTTTAAATTTAGCAAAAAGGCGTGACAATATCTAAATAGATTGCGCTGGATGGGGACTTATTTCGTCATCCATAATAGCGTACGTGGTGGTGAGGTCGTACTGAACTGAGCTGTTTTAAAGCCTTAAGGTACAATTAAGGGCACCGCATATAATATTTTCTCCAAGCCATTATCTTCAATACGTCTAATTTACCCATTCGGATATACTTAAGGAACCATACAGAGGTTAAACGATTACTTTTTAAATTAAATAAAACAACTACGCGACGGAGGTTTGCTGAAGAAATATGGGTTGATTGGGCACTAAGCATGATACTTACTACTAGACCACGGTGCTGATAAAACTATAGCATTATCGGAAATATGGACAGCAAGGCCACAAAGTACTATGTCAAAATTTCTTTTTTTTTGGCAATTCTAAAAAGAGAATATCTTTATGGCGTTCAAACATACAGCCATCGATCAATTTGTGTATTATGGGAATATTGGCATGGGAAACCCACCGATGGGGTTTATCGCGAGCAGAGACACGACAATAGTGATAAATGGTTGTCACGGGAGAATGGTTTAAGATCGGCGAGAGAAAAATATCCTCCGAGAACATGAGCGAAGCTTTATTTTTACCATATTTTTAAAACCGATGCGGGAACAGTTTATTTTAACTGAAATATTTACTGTATTTTATGTTACGATCAATTTATTTAATGAAGTAGTTTTTAATTAAGAAGCACAATTGCTATTTTTATTTTTGATACACGTGAACCAATTTATGTAATGAAGTAGTATTTAATTAAAAAGCACAATTGCTTTTTTATTTTTGATACACGTGAACCAATTTATGTAATGAAGTAGTTTTTAATTAAAAAACACAATTGCTTTTTTTATTTTTGATACATGTGAACCAATTTATGTAATGAAGTAGTTTTTAATTAAAAAGCACAATTGCTTTTTTTATTTTTGATACGCGTGAACCAATTTATATAATGAAGTAGTTTTTAATTAAGCCTGAGAGATCGGCGCACTGCTATAGCAGTGGAAGAAATTATTTTCAACCCTTGTATTCTTAATTGAATATCATTCATTTAGAATACAAGGGGACATATTCTAAAATATATTTATGTTATAAAAATATTTGTTTTTTGTTTTTTTGTTGTTTAAAATAAATATTTATCACGAACGTCCGAATCGTAAATACATCTCAGCACTAGATAGACAATTATATTTTTTTCTCGTAGCGCTCTCAGGGTTAAAAAGCACAATTGCTTTTTTTATTTTTGATACGCGTGAACCAATTTAATTTTTCTATTTTGTACTTGAAAGCTTCTCCATTTTGATTGTGAGTTAAAATTTTGACGTTTTTTAAAGATTTTGTTATAATTTTTTTATGTGGTATGTTTTGAGTTTTTTTTAGTGCTATTTGCAATTGTTTTTTTTTCTTCGTAAAATTGTAATTGAATATATAGTTTTAAGGTTATGCAGTGCAATGTAATAGAATATAAAATAATACATACAAATAAAATTATGTTGATAAAAAAAAAATTAAAATTAAACAAAATAAAATAAAAGATATAAAGAACATTTTTTTTAAAATTAAATTTTAACAATATAGTAAAATACAATGGGACGTAAAACGACCTCTGTGGCTTGGTGGTAAGACGCTTGTCTGCCGGCCCGAAGGTTGCGGGTTCGATACCCAATGGAACCCAGATTTAAAAAAAATGAGATTCTAGTCTGGTTTCCACTTAGGGCTCATAAAAACCATATTTCTGGTTAGTTGGAAGATATTGCCACATGGTAATAAAGTCGCCAAGTTAAATTTAAAAAAAAAAAACCTACACCAAACAATAAAGTACAAATTTCTTCCCCGTATCTCGAGTATTTCTTCAGACGACAGATATGAGAGAAGTACTTTGGTGAAAGTTTAAAAAACTTAACTAACAAAGTTAAAACTATAACGAAGATAAAACTAACAAAATTTTATAGCTATCACATACCATATATTCCGTTAAGTAAATTATTTTTTTTCTTAGATTAAAATTAAAAAAAAACACGTAAGGCATATACTTAGATCCTGTATCCGAGTTAATGCCAGTGAAACATCAGTAACCAATAGGTGACTACTTCGTGGCACAATATCAACTAAAGAGCACATCATTTTTCGAATCTATAAAAGGCATATTATAAATGAACACGAAATAAATTCACATGTAATGATGTCTGTCAGTCAGATAAATTAGAGTTGCCCTGAAACAAACTCAAGATGACTGGGTGCTGTGTTTGCATTTCAATGTCTAGACTACGGCATTTAATATCTAAATATTTTTTTAAAGATACAAACTTATAGATTCAAAATTTGATTTCAATAATATAATTATTTTTGAATTAACGTTTAATTAAAATTAATTGTCATTAAAATAAAATAAATGAATAAAACATATAATTTTGTTTCATGAAAACTTAAAAATATTGGAAATCTATAGCTCATAGGTAGGAAAAATGTCTGCCTTTCGAAGGTTGGAAGTTCGTTAGTGTTGTATGTGCCCCAGTTAGTTTTCTAATTGACACATTTCTCATGTTGTCTCCTAATATTATATCTTGACCTCACTCGATATGCTGGTAAAACCAATTTATTAAAGAGCACCATAAGAATGAATGAACATATAATAACTAGAAAAAAATTGCGTTTGACCAGAGAAACATAATGCATAGCGTTTTAATGCATAGAGAAACATAATGCATCGCGCATTATGCATGCGTTTGACCAGAGAAACATAATGCATATCGTAACTGTAAAATACATTGGTAGATAAGGTATAGAGCTTGCAATAGGAATGACTTGTGGACAAGATTTGTGTAAGCTCTTGAGTGTGGGGTTTTTTGTTGTTTTATATTTATATTTTTATATATAACATATATATATTTTTTTATTATGTGCGGTGTATTGTGGGACAAATATTTTGGTCTGCCTGGAGTGATGAAGTGTGAGGGGTTTGATTTCGCGTGATGTATACATGTGTAATTGAGTGTCACTGTTTGTCAGGTTGATGAGAATGTGCAACGGGGTTTTATATGATCAAAAATCGGAAAGAAATATCGATTTATTTTTTCATGCTATATGTCACCAGTGAGATACAGGCAAAAAACCTAGTTATCTGGGGACACGACAAATAAAAGGCAACAAACCCAGATCCATTAAAATTGTGTATCCAAATTAAATAACCTGTTGTTTTTTCACAAATAATGTATATTTAATGTCATATGTAAAAAAATTAACAGACAGGTATAAGTGAGTTAATCAACTTGCAAAAAATTAATATTTCAAAATAAAAGCGTGCGGTGTTTTACTTATTTAAGATAATATCCAAGTGAGATAGAAAAAAAATATATATATTGTAATTTTTTTTTAATAGAAAACAAAATTTATGTTTGGTTGAAAGAAAGTATCGTATGACATTGCAATCCACTGATGGTACCATACGAGTATATCATATGTACATAAAAAATGTTGTAAAATATCTTTTAAAGTTCAATTCATTGGCATAATATATTTTATTAACAAAGTTGAAAAAAAGTTAAATAACTTGAAACATGTAAATTGTGAAAAAAACTTTTCACTTTTTTTTTTTGACGATTTGACATTTTAAAAAGCGAATTTTCACGCGCTTGCGTTGTCTCCAGATATTCTCTCCACATTCGTGAAACCTTCAAAGCTCAGTCTATTTCAGAATTTCTGCGCGCGTGGTCGTGTCGCTAGTAACATCATGTCACGCCCACAAAGTTTTAAAATAAATAAATACCCGAGATAATGTGAAAAGTTTTCAGTTTCAATCAAGAGGCTAATTAAAAAATAAGATTAATAATGTTTAAAATATAAAATATATTGTACTTGAAGTTTTTTGAAACTAGAAAATATTAGTTTTTTTAATGACACAAATAAAAAGTTATTTATTTCACCGAAAATACTTATTTTATTAAAATTAAAGGCACTGAAATTTTGCTCAATAAA
Source organism: Odontocerum albicorne (assembly GCA_949825065.1). Taxonomy (NCBI): domain Eukaryota; kingdom Metazoa; phylum Arthropoda; class Insecta; order Trichoptera; family Odontoceridae; genus Odontocerum; species Odontocerum albicorne. The sequence continues at coordinate 7,354,800 of OX463849.1, read as the reverse complement.
ATCATTAATTCTATTGAAGTAAATCAAGAACGCTTAACCACAACGTGATCAGAATATGGTTTATAAGTTAGACAGTTCTTTTCTGAATAACTTTTAAATTAAGTGATAAAATGTGACACTTGAATGAAGTTCACTTTACCATTTTAAAGTAAATAGTGAACTTTTCAAGAATAACAATTTTTCAGTGAAACTTATAAACACACAAAATAATATACAATCTTATTAAATGTGTGTGTGTGTATTTCTAGTCGTGTGTATTGTTTAGAGTAAATAATTAAAAATGAATACAAAAATATTATGGATGAAGGACAAATGGATTACAATAGTTGTGGTGCTCCTTGTTATTCTAGGTAAGTTTGTTTTATTTTTTAATAACCTCAGTTAAAAAAAATATGTTTTTTTTTCAGTTTTTAAGTGACCTATATATTTCTATATAATTTATTGTTCATTGTAATCGAATTTTCTCGACATTTTCCTCGATACGATAAGGAATTGGCGCGAATTGAACGTTTCTCTGTAAGTCAAATGCAGTTTGGTTTTAAACATAGACGTGGAACTAAATAAGCTCTTTGTTAAATTTGAATGATTGAAGAAATCGCCATGTACTCGTATGAATATGGACATGTATGTTTATTAAATTGACTTTGAAAATACATCAAATAAGGTTCAATATTGTAAATTTATGAAAATCTTGACTGACAAGGGTCTAGATAAGAAAGGTCTCGAACTATCTGTAATCTTTATTGGCATCATAAAGCTGCAGTTAAGATTTTACATTCGACATATAAATATATTGTGAAGGTCGACAAGGATGCCTTTTCTCTCCTTTATTTTTTTTGTTTATTTCAAAGCTATTTTTAAATGACTATACATTTAATAATATTAGTTAAACTGATAATTTATACATATAATGGGAGAGGATAAACACATATTGTAATGAAAGGGGGCTGAGAATGAACATATTATTGTAAAAGAAAAAAACGTAAAGTTAAAGGTATCGCTTGGTGTTAATAATAAAACTATTGAGTTAGTCTACAATATAAATGTCTGGGATACTAACTGAATGATTCTTAAGACCAGTCTCAAGAGACCAAAGTCAAAGTGGAGATGGCATGAAGCTGCTTCTTCGAAATGAGAAAGTCTACTTCAACAAGAATTTCAATCTTGAGTTACACGTTCTCAGTACTTCTTTATGGTCTTGAAAAATTCAAACTCCCGAAAAGAAACCAGTTTATTTTAAATTTTCGCACTATTGAAGAAGGTTGAGAAACTCATTGGTTGATGAGGTCTGTAATAATAAAAATAATACTTTGAAACGAATGAATAACGAAGTATTATCCACAGTCAAAAGCAGAAATAAGAGTGCTTTGAATAAAATAACGTTAGCAGAAAAATAAAAAAATCTTACAACTGATATTGCAGAATTATCTGTGCCATATGCTGATACATTTAGTTGCATAGTTAACTCATTGGAATTGCATGATGAAGTTCGCTAACTCGGAACTATTTGGTCATTTCATCACATGCATTTTGAAGTTAAATTAATTGATTCAATATATATTGTTTACAATTAAGACATTAACATACATTTTCTACCGATGATGACAAATTCTTACATATCAGTAGTAACGGAAATACATTGGGCAGATTAGAGCCCCTAGAAATTTGGCAAACACATATATTCCAAGAATCTCGCCGCTGCTCGCCGAGGTTGTCTCCTCCCTCCCTTCACCCACAGTCCCCAACCCGAATGTTTACCGTTAGAAGCGTGTATGTCGGTACCAGTTCGAACAGAATTCCAGATGAGGTAAAAGCCTTGAAACTGGTAGGGTTATATCATTACAAAAAGTGGAATGAACAGTATTCGATAAAACAAATTACAATGATTTAATACACATTTCATTTCACGTTTAATTTTATCATAGAACGCTTAACATGTATCTTTCCAGTCTTTTAAAGGTTTTTAAGGAAGCATGATGACTCGTAATAATTCTAAACGATTTCTTTCAATATACTAGCATTTCTATACTTCACAGATCGTAGAGCAGTGATCGCAACGGAACACGTGTATGAATGACACAATGACGCTCTACAAACGATGTGCATTACTTACCGACGGGTACTGTACATCTTCTTCTTATGTTCCGTCTTTTAACGTCTTAAGTTATTTCAAACTTTTTCAAATTGTATCCTTTCTCGAGAGCATTTTTTTCAATTAATGGATATACACAGATAAATTGGAGAGAGTGTTGTGTCGATGACTTCGGATTATGAACTATTGATTACTTACAACTCGCAAATAATCAAATAATGAACATTTGGTGATGCTTTTGAACTTGACAAGATTGTTAGAAAGAGGAAAATTAATAGATTTATTGGCACTACATAAATTTGTCAATACTTTTATGACAGTCCTGAGCCAGTCCAATTAATGTGTCTCCAACTTCTTCTAGGCCCACGCGACAATATAAATTGTTCTATTGTAGCCATCAAGCAACCAAAATATTCCTACAATTAGTTAATTATCAGTATGGGCACGCTTGATGGTGAATCAGTATGGGCACGCTTCTTGATTCTTGTATTTCCGCAAATGTATCGTACCGATTTGTTGGATTATTTAATTTCATGCTGTTTTAAAAACGTATTCCTTTGTCTTTATTATGTTCTTAAAACGTTGAGTTAAGCGTATTAGAATAGCGTCTTAGAATATAAATATAATCTTCGTTGAAAATGTTATTGTTGAAAACCTGTTAGAAAGACTTATCTCATCTAGGGCATGTATTTATTCGTTTTACCGTCGGTGAGATAGCAAACTATTTGATATTCTGTTTTATTATTTAGAGGCACACACAAATGTTAATATAACTTTTATTCCATTTTTTTATTACATAGAGTAACAACTTGCTAAATAAATAAATGTACAGGGTGGTCAAAAAAGAAATGCACTTTTAATTCCTCAATAATTTCTTAACGGAAAAGGGGAGGAGCGCGGGGCGGTGTCAGTGCATTGCTTGGCTTATGTAGTTTTAGTCACCATGAGTCAGTCATTACATGGGAGAACAGCGCGTATTCTGTGTTCGCGCGATTTTCGAGAACAATCCATCTTATGTAATTGTTCGACGACTTTTTCGGGTAAAATTCGAGTTATGGCGCATCAGTGAGTGTCCTAGCACTAATTTGATCAAGTAGTGGTTCGAGAGATTCGAAAGAACAGGATCGATGCAAAAAAATCGGCCACGGGGTCGCCCAAGAGTCTCACGCACCGACGAAATCATTGAGCGAGTTCGAGAATCTTTACGCATGAATCTAAGAATGTCAACGCGCAAACGTTCATCGGCTTTAGGTGTGTCTAAATCGACGTTACAGCAAATTTTGCGGCTTGAAATGAAATAGCATCCCTATAAAGTTCAACTAGTTCAAGAATTGAAACCAACATACCTTGAATCGAGGTTGAATTCCACTAATGAAATGCTTGACACCTTCACTAACTCCAATAACATCCTTTTCTCGGATGAAGCCCGTTTTCACCTGAACGGATTTGTTAATAAACAAAATTGTCGGTATTGGTCGGCAGAGAATCCCAAGTTGAAGCATCAGAGGCCCCTCCACTCACCAAAAGTTACTGTATGGGGGGCAATTCCCAAATGGGGTATCATCGGGCCATTTTTCTTTGAAGACAACCGTGGCCGGACAGTTACCGTTAATTCAGAACGATATACGGCTATGCTGAGGACCTACCCGACTCCAAAACTGCAGGAATCGCCAGGCTACAACAGGAACACGTGGTTCCAGCAGGATGGAGCCACGTGTCACACTTCAAACGAGAGTATTTGTGTAGTGAAAGACATGTTTCCACAAAAGTTGATTTCAAGGAGGGGTAACATTACCTGGCCCCCAAGAAGCCCAGATCTCACGCCAGCCGATTTTTTTTATGGAGTTACCTTAAAAATAAGATTTAGAGGAAGAGATTGCCACATGGCAATACACTCGCCAGGTGAAATTCTGTGGAAGACAGGGGTCTTATCAACAAAATTATTGAGGTTATGGTTATTTATATAACGCACTTTTTATAAATTTGCTTCAAAATAAATGTCTTATTTCACTTTCAGACCTCATTAACATATCCCACCCGTTTTAAGAAAGTGTTATCAACATTAATTATATCACTCTACCTTTAGCGAAGGTGTTACATTGAATCTACAAAGATTTATTTGTAGTTAGTCTTCCCTTGGTAAGTTTTTTTAACATGTGTGTTTTTCTAAACACATGCAAAAGGGGGAAAGTTACTATGCTAATGTCCCCCCACTTTCCTGTCCTAACAATCAACTTGTTTTTTTTTTGTATTATTTTTAATTTGCCAATAATGGTGAATTTGAATCCCGAGTATAAACGCCTTTGTGGAAAGTCTTCTCTATAAACGGCACTTTATAAGTTATCCTTTTATTATTCTTATTTTTTCAACTTTTGTCCCTTTGTATTCAAGTCCTTTAATAGAATGTCTCCATTATATCGTTCGTCGTCGTCGTTACTGGGTCTCGTAGTAGAGGATTCCCTCACTATACCAACATCAATTTTGAGCTGTTGCAATCGAGTAAACCCACCGGTGACACCGTTGTACAGGATCGAGGGCACATCGAAGAGAAACGATCGGAGTACACCGGCAAGTTTTTTTTTTTTTCCTTTTTGAAATAATAGATATGACCATAGTTTTAGGTACCATTATACCCCCCGAATACTAGGCAGAAAAATGACTATGTCATTCGAGGGCAATAGCACAACATGGGGCTCGAACCGCTGACCTTCCGCATTACCTCGCACCTTCATTAGCAAAATTATTTACTGTGAAATATTCCAATATCTTTCGAACTTGTATCTGACATACTTACTATACACATATGTTATATTTATGTTTCTTCGGAGGTCGTCATATGGTAAGGAACTTTTTATTTCTTAATATTTGTAGCGGTTATTTTGAAGATCTTAGCTGAGAGGCATAATTGTTTTCGAACCTTTTCATTGAGCTTTTAGATTAAAAATAATTAGAGCCAGCACGTCATTGCGATTCATCGTACATGTTAGTAATACAACTGCATGCAGATAGATAACGATAACCTTCTCAAATAATCAAACCCTGAACTCCTGGATGGAACACAAGCATCATATCAACTAGGCTACCAAAGTTGCTCGAGTTAATATTAAATATTGTTACAATCCGACTTGAAGTGATGTCAGCAAGCTCCTCTATATCGTTTTAATCCGACTTGAAGTGATGTCAGGAAGCTCCTCTATATTGTAACAATCCAACTTGAAGTGATGTCAGAAAGCTCCTCTATATTGTTACAATGTGGCTTGAAGTGATGGCAGGAAGCTCCTCTATTTGGTACCAACCGATTTGAAATGATGGCAGGAAGCTCATCTATATTGTTACAAGCCGACTTTAAGTGATGTCAAGAAGCTCCTCTATATTGTTACAATTCAACTTAAAGTGATGTCGGGAAGCTCCTCTATTTTATTACAATCCGACTTGAAGTGTTGCCAAGAAGCTCCTCTATATTGTAACAATCCAACTTGAAGTGATGTCAGAAAGCTCCTCTATATTATTACAATACGGCTTGAAGTGATGGCAGGAAGCTCCTCTATTTGGTAACAATCCGACTTGAAATGATGGCAAGAAGCTCATCTATATTGTTACAAGCCGACTTTAAGTGATGTCAGGAAGCTCCTCTATTTTTTTACAATCCGACTCGAAGTGATGTCAGGAAGCTCCCCTATATTGTTACTATTCGACTTAAAGTGATGTCAGGAAGCTCTTCTATTTTGTTACAATCCGACTTGAAGTGATGTCAGGAAGCTCCTCTATTCTTCGAGAATCTTTATAAAGTCTTTTATTTCTTCCTATTTTATCAAAAATACTTCAAAGAAAAAGCTTTAAAACTGACTTGCAACTCTTGTAAACTAACTTCTTTTTTCAATTATATTTTTAGTTCGTAGATTCTCCTCGGAGGGTTTTTAACAGCTGTACGTATACGTTTTAAGTTATAAAATTATCATTTTGAAACATTAACACACATTTAATTTATAAAGCCCAAAGTTTCATTAACTTTATTTGCATGTTAATTTTATTGGGGTTATATCAATTGGTATTATTGCTTTGATTAAAGCAGTTTTATATATATTATATTATCTGAAACAGCCGCACATGAAAATTCAGTCACATTATTAAAGTAAAGTTTACTAAGTCATTCTAATTAAATTTACATATTATCGACATCCCTATTTGTGGAAATCCATACATAACAAACGTTATTTGGTAATAAATTGGTCGATCTAGTAAATAAATAACAAATTAGAGTAAACTGAAAGTGGCGGATGTTATTGACTCATACTGTATCTGCCAGACGTGATTTGTTTTTTTCTGTTTGAATTTTTCAAGTAAATCGTGATTTATTAGATTTTAGGCTATTTAGAGTTTTTCGAAGCTCTGTGCAGCATTTTTTTATATTTGTAGTCAATTTTTTTATTAGTTTAAATTGAAAATAGTGTATTTTTCTTCATTTTAACGTGCTTATTTTAGTATTGCAATTGTCATATTATCGTGCAGTATTTTATAATATTTTTTTTGTAAGTATTCGTTTTCTCGAGTAATATTTGAATTAAATTGAACTTTATCTGCCTTTAGTATAAGATATATTAGTAGCGTGTGAAGCTTTAGGACGTACAAGAAGATACCCGTTTTCGGGACTGTGGTAACTAAGTCTTTTCATAAGTAACCCTTCCTTCCCTGTGATGTGTAACTAGTACACTTTGCTTCTAAAAACTTTAATATCTCTATAAATGTAACAAATTCTGGGTTCAGATTTTATTTATTCCCCCGTAAAACACATTTACGTAATGAATGAAAAAATAATATTAATAATAATTAACACTTATCGGCCACATCATAGATATTTTGTGAAAATCGGGAATAAATTCACCAATACAATCAAACGTGTGCCAGTGTGTGACGTAGGTATATTCATTCCAAAAAACCGCTATGAGTGAGAAACGACGCTATTCACGTCTCACTCTCACTCTATTTCGGTATGTGGGAACACAAGAAATATAATCTCAGTTCTCTCGCTTCAGTAGCTCGCAGTCGGTCATTCGTTTGAGGTGGTCTCTCACCCATTTTGTGAACGTCGGCCGATGTTTTTTTCATAATTTCAGCAACTAAATTTCAATTATTATCACTTTTGACTTCAAATTTAAGCGATTGGCTATGAATATTTTTATGTTTTCGATTTTAAATCGCTCATTTTTACATGTGTATTTATGAGCATTGAATACACAGCACCGGAACGTGCAGATTTTTTAGAACAGGAAGGGAAAGGTTAATTACTACACTCCACCTAAAGCCGAACGTGTTCCTATCACATATCGGATGATCTACGAGGCGTATCCAGAAAGTAAGTGTACTGAGGCTCTCACGACCGGATGGATTTTATTTTCGACATGTTGGCTACATTTCCGTGTAGCCTGACCCTTCCCCTCCGCAACGAGACCGGTTCGAGGTTAGTACGTTGAGAAGTGTCGACGCGACAATACGTTTCGTGAAAAATGTCAACCCAATCTCCCGCCAAGGGCGAAATTTTGTAAAAAGGCAAGAGCTTTTGAGGCGCTGCAAACTCCATGAAGATCAATTTCTACGCTCCATCGTTACTGGAGATGAAACTTGGGTTGCACACTACACGCCTGAAACCAAAAGGCAGTCTCAACAGTGGCGTCACACCTCTTCCCCCTCCGCCAAAAAGTTCAAAACCACAATTTCAGCCAAGAAAATAATGGCATCCGTGTTTTGGGACTGTCAAGGCATAATTTTAATTGAATATATGCCTCAAGGGGAGACCATCAACTCTGCCAGATACTGTGAGACCCTAAAAAAATTGCGAAGGGCGATTCAGAACAAGAAGAGAGGCATGCTGACTAAGGGAGTCTGCCTGCTGCATGACAATGCCAGACCACACACGGCCAACGCCACGAAGGAACTGCTCGCCTCGTTTAAATGGGATGTCCTGAACCATCCCGCGCATTCCCCTGACCTAGCACCTTCAGATTACTATCTCTTTACCTCTCTGAAGCTGTACATGGGTAGAAAAAGGTTTTCAACCGACGAGGAGGTAAAGGAGGAGGTGGAGAATTGGACGGAGGGGTTGGCGGGAAACTACTTCGAGGAAGGCATCAAAACGTTGATACCCCGCTTCACCACCTGTATTGAGAGGAATGGTGACTAGGTCGAAAAATAGCTTACATATGTACTACGGTAACCACGTAATTTTTTTGTTTAAATAAAAAAAATTGTAACCTACAAAAATTCAATATACTTATTTTCTGGATATGCCTCGTACAAAGGTGTATTTGTAGTCCGTCATCTCTCGATAAGTTTTCAGCAGTTTTCTAAATAAATAAATGTGTTTTCCAAAATACATGCAGATGTAGGGATACTTATCTTATGTTCTGGCACACTTTTCTGTCTTTACACTAAACTTGTTTTCTAAAGTAATATTTTTTATCTATCAAGAAAAGTGAGCTTGAATCCCGAGTGAGTGCTCCTTTGAGAGCCTGACCTGTTGACAGCGCTATATAAACGGTTATTTTATTATTATTATTATTATATGGAAGAGGATATTCAGATAACTTAGATACAGATAACTTAGCGCCAACAGAGATTGTTTATTGACCTTTTCAGTTCACCGCTCCTCTTTCTTTTTTACGTCGTCCTTTACTGTCCATGCAGTGAGACTCTGAAATCAGTTATAAACCAATATAAGACTCGTTCCGTCCTTGGCATGCTTTAAGAAGCGACTGAAAAAACTCTTAATTTCTAGTCAGTAAAATAACGTGTTTCCTTTCTTCTCCACCATTCCTTCCTTTCCTTTTGATTGATGGTATCTCACTTTATATGAAAAATAATGTACGGGCGATTGTCCGTCTTTGTAGGGTTCGTGAGCATGTTCTCGCGTATATGTTTATGGATTTCGTGGGGATGGATAGTCATTTGAATGATTTATGCGACCACGTAACTTGCTTCATTTACTTTTGTCTGGTTGGTTGGAATAGATTGCCACCTGGCAATAAATCCAATAGATTGTATTGCAATAAAAGTGTTAAGTAAATAAATAAAAATACAAAGAAATTTGGTCATGTGTGAAACATATACGGGCCCTTGCATAAAAAAACGATAGTTGAAGGTATCAAAAAAAGCAAATATGTTCATGTAAATATCACATTAATTATAAACCGTTACGATGGAAAAAAAAGTCTAAAACTTAATGAACCGTTTCTCGTCGATCACAAGGTGCTTCAATGTCTCTCATTGAAAAAATACCGATGACTGAAAAACTTTCGACAACATACTGGAAAATGATTTTAACATGTTTTGAGTAAACTAACCAGAAAGGACAACGAAAGGCAAAACAAAGAAGCTAACATGATCCACTTTAAACGTTGCGTTTAACATAGCCGAGGACTTGGAAGCCTGGATACTGAAAATTCACCAAGATCCAGATAAAGCAGAACTCTACGAGGCTTAGTATGGAACACCTGACGAAGCAGAAGAAGACGGAACGAAACATTATCATACATATTTCATTATTTTAATTTTATAAAGTAATCTATGATATACACATTTGCCAAAGGCTATACCCATAAACAAATGTATTACTTAAGAACTAAAGCACTATTTAATTTCTTATAAATAGTTAACAGATACACATTAACTTATAACTAGATAACAATTTTTACAACCAATTATTTAAATACTAATTATATAACACGTACATGTTTGTTCGTTCTGCTTACTCGCATTTCATCACGTTCACTCAGAAATTGGTCTTTCTTGCTAATACTGTAGGTGAACTACTAGTCAAGCAATATATGATGCTTCGAAAGCCTGTGCTAATAACGGAAAGGTAGGTCGAACTTATTCTTGTAAGCACCCAATGCAGCAATTAGACGATTGCTGTGGTCCTATTGGCTTTTATAGAACTTCACGGTCCAAGTGAGGATGTAGTGTTGGAAGGTTTTTTCACGCTATTTGATGTGAAGTCGGGTTCGGCGCGAAGTCGAGTCCCCTACATTTACCGAAAAATTGTTTATGAAATCGAATATGCTAAAATTTGAGTGAATTATAAAGTAAATGTTATTTTTTATTATATATGGAACCAAATTGTCCTGTTTTGGTTGGACTTTGGAAAAATATCAAGAATGGAAAAGGAACTTTTTTTTTGGCATCCAATAACTCGAAAACTTTAAGCTAATTTATATTATATAAATACACATATGTTGTCATTGGAACGGGAATATTTGATGTCACATACAAGTGGAAAGCTTTTTTATAGAAGAACTTATACAGAAAACTTTTTTATTATACCATTACAGTTTGTAATTATTGTACTGTATACAAGTTACTAGTTCATTTGATTGAATTGATTAATATTAAAATAAAATGAGATGTCTGAGAAATATTCGTTAAAAGAAACGATGAGAATTATGAAAAATAAAACAAAATATAATATATTACGTTTTATATTCAGATGTGACTGAGACAAACTTTGTGCGCGTGGATAAAAAGAAATGCAATAAGTTTAAATGTTTCAGAAAGTTACAATGAGAAAGATAAGCATAGTTAATTTGCATTTTAACAAGGAAGATGCCACGGAAACTTGTAGCGTTATGAAAAACAAGGGAGAGTATAATATCGTAATATAAAAATGCAGAAAGAGAAGAGGGCGTTCCTTTGTCATTTCCTGTATGTCACGGGTTATGGCCCTCTAAAGAAGTTCATGTGATGAAGCTTGCTTCATATCTTCAGCTACATTGCAACTTATTACGTTACTTTACCTTTTACGTTACGTTTTTATAAAGTATACCTTGTTGAGAAAATCTGAACTTTCAAAACATGCAATAAAAAGGGATTGGGTTTATCAGCTTGACTGCAAAAGTAAACGATGTATGACACATTGGGGGCTGAAAACATTGGAAACCAAGTGAAAATAATTAATTTATTATGAAAAGAAAGAAAAAAATATATGTTTTACCTTTTTAGTTTCTTTTTATTTTTTGTTTGATTAATGATAACTCACTTTTATTGTTGTTATTTATAATGTCCATGAATTTTGTACAAATGAGTAATAATATTATTTTAGTGACAACTTTGATGTACGAGAGAGAAAAATGGATCAGAAAAAAAACTGAAGGATTCGAATAAATGCTGCTGAAATGCGTGCATAGAGGTGAATGCAGGAGGCAACAATGTTTGACATAAAAATAAATCAAGTGATAAGGGATGACTGTGAACTTAAGTCTGAGCTGGTGTTGAGTAAGATGAGCTCGCTGAGGTGGTTTGGGCATGTGTAATGAATGAAAGTAGAAATACTAACAAAATATATATATATATGTATATTGCAAATGTTAGTAGAAGGCATGTGACAGGAAGACCAAAGAAAATATGGCTCGGTCAAGTGAATTATATTTTATAAGAATGAAACATGGAAAGTCCGAAAAATCGTTGAAGTTGTATGAGAAGATATATGGATATGGAAGAGGCTAAGATTACATATCAAGATAGTAAAATCAGGAGCTCTGTTCTCTCTACTTACCGAGACAGGGAATTTGTGGCATGATATGTTGTAATAACTTGAATATTTTTAGCGACATCGTTTGGTTGGTCGGAAGCTATTTTAAAAAGGATTCCTATCCGGTTTTCTCGTGAGGCCTCTGGGGTCCAACTACAATCAAACCATGAGATTCCCAGGTTATAAGACAGCCGTCTTATCAACTAGCCCAATGATATCGTTGATACGTCCATGAGTTGTGGAATATTTAACAACACCACATTTAATTTCATTTTCCTCAACGTCCATTCTCTACTCCATAAAGTGTTATGAAAGAAACCAGAGTTCTGATCAGATAAACCAAATGGAAAATTAAGAACGATTTTTCTTTATCTTTATTAGTTTCCACATTACAGATTTTCTCATATCAATAACTCTAATTCCCAGCCTCCATTTTTCGAAATTAATTCCCCTAGATATATAAATTTGTGAGCCTCTTCAACGTCTATAAGCGAAGTGTTTTCTGTCAGTTGATTGAATCGACATACAATAAGTATTTATGCGTCTTAGTTTTGTTTATTTCCAGACCTAATTGTAGGATTTCTATCTGTTTTCGATTAATAAATTTTGCCATTTTATCATCGGTATTGGCGATTAAGGCTGCGTAATCCGCAAACACTACATAAAATAATGTACAACCTCAGTTCGAATTTTAGTGTTGGGTCGAAATTTGGAAAATGTATGAAACGTTAAATTCTTTTTCTTTTGAGTATTTTTATGCAAAGGTAAGTTCTGTTATCCGTCAATATTTTTTTGAGTTGGATGAGCAGCTTTTTTAAAAAAACCCCCTGAAATGTTTAGCAAGTCAAGCATGATTGTTATCTATTTAGGGATTTTAATATTTAATTATTTTTTGCATATTTTAATTTTTCTAACATTTTGATGATTTTCTTTATGTACATATCTTTCTGACGCACTGATGATACTTGTGGCTGTTTGCAAGACGTTGGTTTTCCACCCCAGGTTTAGGATTCAATTCCTGTTGGTACGAAAATATAGATGAGGGCTCTCAGTCTAATTTAAGAGTTCTTCTGAAAACAATACTCGAATGTGCGTGAGTGTTTTTGTCCGAATGGTAGTATTTCCAATATGAACGATGATGAAAGATGGATTACTTGCCTACTATAACGGTTTCTACCCCAAAAGTTTGTTTCAGGAGCTGAAAATAGTCCTGTATACCGGTCATGCTCTTGAAAATGTTCAGTTTATCAATTCAGATAAGATGAAAGTGCCATATGAACATAGAAAAAGGATCAAATTACATTCAAAGTACAAAACAAATTACATTACGTTGCTTGTCTCTTGGATGCTGATATTTGGAGAGTAAGATTGGGAGTCTCAGAGTACGAATTATAAAATTAGAATTTATTTATTTACGTAACAAGTGTTTTTTTTTCATTCATTTATTTTACACATGACAAGAAATATACATAATTTGCGAAAAAAAAACAGATAATTTAATTTGGACATAAAATTTTAATAGATCTGGGTTTATTGACTTTCATTTGTCGTGTCCCCAGTAAACTAGGATTAGGCCTGTATCTCACTGAGGACATTTAGCATGAAAAAATAAATCGATACTTCTTTCCAATTTTTGATTACATAAAAACAAAAACCCCGTTGCATATTCTCATCAACCTGACAAACAATGACACTCAATTAAAACTGAAAACATCATGCTAAATCAAACTTCTCACACATCATCACTCAAGAAAGACCAAAAATGTTCATCCCATAATATACCGCACACAATCATACAAATAAAAACGAAAATATACAGAAATATAAAATATAAAACAACAAAATTAAAACAATAAAAAAAAACCCACACTAAAGAGCTCACACAAACCTTTTCCACACGTCATGCATCCTGAAAGCTCAAGTACTCAAACTCCTGTCGCAATAACAACCACGCTCCGATCGACTGCCTACATGATTTTTCTCCCTTTACCTAAAAAAACAGGTAATTTGGACACACAATTTTAATGGATCTGGGCTTGTTGCTTTTCATTTGTCGTGTCCCCAGTAAACTAGGTTTTTATCTGCATCTCACTGACGACATATAAAATGAAAAAATAAATCGATACTTCTTTCCGATATTTGATTATATAAAACCCCATTGCACATTCTCATCAACCTGACAAACAGTGACACTCAATTACATATGAATACATCACGCGAATCAAACCCCTCACACTTCATCCCTCCAGACAGACCAAAACATTCAACCCACAATATACCGCACATAATCATAAAATAAAAATTAAAACACTACAATCAAGAGCTCACACAAACCTTTGCTACAAATATAAGTACATAAAGTATATAAAAAACAAATGAAATAAAAAAAAACAGGTTATTTAAAGTGTAAAATTTAAATTATTGTTTTTCAGACATAGATGTCCGTGTTTGTAAAGGATGGGATTATTTTATATTTATTTATTTGCATGACAAGTAATAATATGTATATTCATTTCATGACAAATAAGGTAAATAATAAACAAATTATTTATATTGTACACTTTCAATTTGTATGCATCTGGGTTTGTTACCTTTCATTTGCTGTGCTCCAAGTCAACTAGGCTATTGCTTGTATCTTGCTGAGGATATATAAATACGAAAAAATACATTCATACTTTTTACTGACTGTTAATATATTATTTACCATCTCTGTTATAAATTCTCATCAATTTGATCAGTTTTTTTATCTAATTCTAAATATTATGCACCATGTAAGTCAACCCTTGGTGTACTTTATCACTTTGGCGAGTTTTATAACTCATTTCATAATCTCCTCCATACACTCAAAAACGTACCACACCCAAGAGTTTACGCCAATATTTATTCTAGTTTACTCTTCTTGTAAGCTTAAATACTCAAACTTTTGTTCTCACAGCAACCACGTTGAGGATTTAATTGAAGATTGAGTCTTAAAAATATACAAAATTCAAATCGATAAATAGAGATAAACTGGTCCTATCGACTAGAATAGACTTCTCTGAAGTGTTTGTTTGTTTAAAAGTAATGATAAATTAAGTCAGTTAATAAAAAATAGTCTTTGAATTTAAAGAAATCTTCTTTTCTAAGAATATTTGGTATAAATTTAGTAAATTATAATATTAACTCTAGAGAAGCGGATGCCAACTCCCGAATTCAAAAGCAGCACTTTAGGCTGGTCACGTATTAACGCGGTCTGTGTTGGAATGTTGAATGAAAATTGCGTCGTCGGTACATATATATAAGCACAAGGGAATATAAAAGATTATTTTTATAATCTTAAGGAAATAATGATTTCCTAATTAAAAAAAATAAGTATTCCTTTATGACAATATCTGCCAGATGTGCTGCTTTAGTCAACACAATTTTTTTAAACTTTCATTCGATTCAGCGTGTAGCAATGGAAAATTAATTCTGGAATCGGACAGTATCAAAATCTGCTAAGATGATAGTTGACAACATAATCGGACAGTATCAAAATCTGCTAAGATAATAGTTGACAACATAATCGGACAGTATCCAAATCTGCTAAGATGATAGTTGACAACATAATCGGACAGTATCCAAATCTGCTAAGATGATAGTTGACAACATAATCGTACAGTATCAAAATCTGCCAAGATGATAGTTGACAACAGTATTTAAAGCACTGACTTTGGTGTACTGGAGTGAAACGTTAACGTGAAAAAGGCTGAAAGAAGCTAAATAAATACTGAGGAAATGCGTGTACTGAGAATAATTCATGGGTTGACAGTGTATCACATAATAGGGAATGAAGTGGTTAGGGATAATTGTGAATTTAAGGCCAATGTGTTGAGGTAAATAAGAGCGTTCTAAAATGGTTTGGGTATATAAAACGAATGAATGAAAAAATACAACGAAAACAAATATGTATATAGTGTAAATGTGAGTAGAACGCGTGGTAGAGGAATAACAAATAAATCTTGGCTGTATCAAGTGGATGATATTTTGAAAGTAGTAAATGTAAAAGTCAGAGAAATCGTAAGAGTTGTACTAGAGCAGTATGGATGCAGATGAGGCGAAGGATATATGTCGAGATATTTGGTTCTTGGTTCTCTCTGTTTACCCCGATAGGGAAAAGCCGAGATAATATTTATGTATGTATGCAAACATTTATTGGTTGTTTGGACCAAAAGGTCTACATCGACTCTGGATGAAACGCATACATACATACCATCACACCATTTCCCTGTTGGGGTTGGCATAATGGAGAGAGCGGTAGATTTTTATATTACGATACATCTTTTACCACTGATTAATCCGTTTTTTTTTTGCATCAATTCTCCAGAACCCTACGCTCCATTGTAGGAAGAACTCTTAGAGATCGGATCAGAAATGATACGATAATGCCTGTTTGTGGTGTTGAAGACATATTGAGATGGTGAAGAAGCAGAAGGCGCTTCTGGAGAGATTGTGTAGACCGCATGGAGGATACGAGACTTGCGAAAATTGCTAAGATTGACAACCCTAGCAGCAGGAGATTAACAGAAAGGCCGCCGAAAAGGTTGAAGGACAGCTGGACGTCATCATCCCAGGACAGTCCACCGTCACAAACAGGTCATATGACCTAGACCAAGAGGAAGAAGAAAAACTTTCGGCGAAATAACTGGCTATTTGATGAGTTGTTTTAAATCCACGCCTTAAATCGCTTTATTAGTATATTCAAAGTTTCTTTCTCCTGTGAAACCAGATCATAAGTTACACTCAAGTGTGTATCCTTCGGAAGAGGAATCCCTTTAGGTGGTTTATTCATGGTCACTAAGTGTCGTCACGCTCACAATAAATAAACAAGATTTCGATTATCTACAAAAGTATTTGTTGCGTTGTATGGGGACTTGTTTTTATCCCCATCACAGCGTTGATATAAATTATTAAGCAACACCAACAATGTAGATAGATATCTAGGATGCTGGTTGAATAATCAATGGAACCAACCTCAAGAGATCAAAGTCAGAGTAGAAATGGTACAAAGAAGCTTCTTGAAAATGTAATATCTCTTCTTCAACAAGGATTTCAATCTCGTTTTACGTATGTGAATGTTCGTTACTATAATATATATTCTCCGTACGTTTCCATGGCATTGAAGCATGACTCATGTCACCACTAAGAAACATGATTTTTTTAAATGTGGTGCTATCGAAGAGTGTTGAGTGTCTCTTTGTTTAAGAAAGTCCGTAAGGATGACATCTTGAAAGTTGTAAATTAAAATGGAGAAGTACTACACCATTAAAAAGAAAAATTTAGAGTACTATGTACAATTAAAGAGAGGAGAATCAACTAATATTGCAGAACTCATGTCACCAATAAGAAACATGATTTTTTTTAATGTGGTGATATCGAAGAATGTTGAGAGTCTCTTTCTTTAAGAAAGTCCGTAAGGATGACATCTTGAAAGTTATAAATAAAAATGGAAAACTATTACACCATTAAAAAGAAAAATTTAGAGTACTATGAACAATTAAAGAGAGGAGATTCAACTGATATTGCAGAACTCATGTCACCACTAAGAAACATGATTTTTTTAAATGTGGTGATATCGAAGAGTGTTGAGTGTTTCTTTGTTTAAGAAAGTCCGTAAGGATGACATCTTGAAAGTTATAAATAAAAATGGAAAACTATTACACCATTAAAAAGAAAAATTTAGAGTACTATGAACAATTAAAGAGAGGAGATTCAACTGATATTGCAGAACTCATGTCACCACTAAGAAACATGATTTTTTTAAATGTGGTGATATCGAAGAGTGTTGAGTGTTTCTTTGTTTAAGAAAGTCCGTAAGGATGACATCTTGAAAGTTGTAAATTAAAATGGAGAAGTACTACACCATTAAAAAGAAAAATTTAGAGTACTATGTACAATTAAAGAGAGGAGAATCAACTAATATTGCAGAACTCATGTCACCAATAAGAAACATGATTTTTTTTAATGTGGTGATATCGAAGAATGTTGAGAGTCTCTTTCTTTAAGAAAGTCCGTAAGGATGACATCTTGAAAGTTATAAATAAAAATGGAAAACTATTACACCATTAAAAAGAAAAATTTAGAGTACTATGAACAATTAAAGAGAGGAGATTCAACTGATATTGCAGAACTCATGTCACCACTAAGAAACATGATTTTTTTAAATGTGGTGATATCGAAGAGTGTTGAGTGTTTCTTTGTTTAAGAAAGTCCGTAAGGATGACATCTTGAAAGTTATAAATAAAAATGGAAAACTATTACACCATTAAAAAGAAAAATTTAGAGTACTATGAACAATTAAAGAGAGGAGATTCAACTGATATTGCAGTGGACAATTCAAAGCAGAAGAAGCGTGGTAAGAGATCGTATATCCTGGTTGAAGAACTTACAGTAGTGGTTTTATAGTGGTAATATGTTATATATTTGTCTAGAATGGTATGTTTATCGCTTCTTCTTCCGAAGATGAGGAGAACTTTGAAGAAGCGTGGGTTATGATGGGATCAAACTGTACTGTATATACGAGTATGTAATACAGACACGAAGCTATTCTAGAATTGCAAGTTTGAACCTTCTGACTCAAACCAATTGACCACAATTCGGCGAAGCAGGATGGTTGTTGAATAATTGAAAGCAAATATTTAACGCTTCTAAATGATAACATTATGTCCAATTGAGAACAGTGGCAGCTGATGGCGCGGCGCTTCGTTAACGAATAACCGATTGTGAGTGAAATCTATAAATTTAATACCATGTCATTATTGCAGTTGAATTGAAATATGTTATGTGTTCAACTTGTCAAAAAGGTGAAAGACCATTCAATTTATAATAGTTACATACATACAATCACATCATTTCCTTGTTTGGGTAGTTATAAAGGACAGAGCACTGCATTTTCATATCACGGCATACTTCTTTAATTTCCTCTTCATCCGTACATCTTCTTATACAGCTCGTTGTGTTTATTTTACTCCTAACCATTAATTCTTTTAAAATTTGTAATTTATTTTTATCAAACATTGTTTATTCCACTTTTTTGTTACGGTATAACCCTACCGGTTCCAAGGCTTTCGCCTCATCTTCAGGGGAGCGCAAATAACAGTCTTGTTTGCGCTCCCCTGAAGATGAGGTGAAAGCCTTGAAACCGGTAGGGTTATACCGTCACAAAAAAGTGGAATAAACAGTGTTTGATAAAAATAAATTACAATGTCTTTTAACCTCCACAACGTTAATGCCTTAACTATAAACAACATATCTTTTAAAATTGTATTCACTTGGCCTAATCATTCTTTCCTCAGTCGTTTTCTTGTAATACTTTCATTTACCATATGCTTGCATAATAATTTTGTGTATTCAGTTTTTCTTCTCCCATCCGTTCTATATGTCCACACTACCTCACACACCAGCCTTTGTCTCACACTTATCCTTAAAAGTTATGTTTCCTTTTTTTTTTCATGCATGGACAAACCATAATTTTTTCTCAGTAAATGCATTATTCGGCACCATTTATTTATTTTCTATGTTGAAGTTCCATACATTAATATTGTTACTATAACCCTATTGTGAATCATCATTTTACTTTATGATATTTGAGGATTGATAACTTTCGTAATCTTATTGGTAAGTAAGTTTCTTCCATTAAAAACGGTTTCAGTTATGAGTGAACAATGAAAGATAAAAATTATGATAAAAGGTTATAATGAGAGATTAAAACAACGAGTTAAACCATTTTGCTATTTGTTAAGTATGTTTTCTGGCGAAGAAAAGGTGGAATGAGATATTGAACGACAAATTGCAATAGGAAAGGAAGTCAATTGAGCACTTTAGGGCAATGTAAGTAAAGAAATGTCAAAATCTGCTAAAATTTTTATATAAATGCAAATATTGATGTATGTATGTTAAATGTGGATATGGAAAAATCATGTTACGAGCAGAGTAAAAACAACAAAAATGCCGTGCTCTGAGAAAAATAAGTGTTGTGTTCATGTATGACAAAATACAATTGTTAGCTAAATAAAGGTACTGATGTTTTAAGAAGAGCGAAAAATAGCACGCTGAGGTGGATTGGATATGTTGAACGGATGTTTCACGAAAGACTAACTAAATAATTTTTAAAAGCATGAATCGTGATATAGGAAGACTGAGAAAAGTATGGTTGAACCAAGTGAATAATATATTGGAAGTAGAAAATATTAGATGTTAGATAAAGATAATTAATTGTATGATAAAATGTTTAGATGCCAAGGAGGCGAAGAAAGGCAGACGTGGTATGTTTATATAGCAGATGGTTTTCAGCGTCGTATTTACAAATTGCACACGGAATGACCTTGTTAAACCAATTTTTCTAAATCGATATCTTTCATATCTTGGTGAATAAATTCAGAATCGGGCACTTGAATGATTTTTTAGGCATAACTGAGCCACTTAACAAGGAAGCATTTAGTAATAATTGTTAATATTTTAAGATTTTTATCTTTTATAATGCTTTTTATTAGATATTATTAGGTTCAACCTATATTCAATTTAACATAATTCAAATAAATTAATGTTAGTGCTCTATAAGGAAACTTTTACTTTGGTCTAATTCGAGAATCCATTTCGTAATCCCTAGGTAGAATACATGTATTCACGAAGGTATTGTTGGTTATAAAAACAAGTAAATTAAAAGCTTTGCAACCAGAGCTTTCCCTACTTTGCTTGTACGAGTAGGATTTCTGATTCCGTTGGAGAGAAAAAACAATTTGTTCTAGTACTCACTTATTTGTAAAGTCCCCTTCAACTTATTCGAATTAGTGATTCAAATGACTTAAAGGCATGGTCGGGAGACAACACTGTATTCTGCTCCATTATTCGAACCATTGGTTTTATAACTATTAGATGGACTGAAAGACGTACCCACATATCCCATGGACTGAAAGACGTACTCACGTATGCCATGGACTGAAAAATGTATCCACGTATCCCATGAATTGAAAGCCGTACCCACGTATCTCATGGAATAAAAGATGTACCCACGTATCTCACGGATTGGAAGACGTATCAACGTATGCCATGGACTGAAAGACGTATCTACGTATCCCATGGACTGAAAGACGTACGTACTCACGTATGCCATATACTGAAAGACGTACCCACTTATCTATTATTAAATCATTAGAGATAACCGAAAGACTCTCGGTAACTAACATAAAATATTCTTAACGTAATTTTGACATATAGCCTGAAAGAATAATGAAAGTCTGAAGAAATTGATGGATTAATCGGTCTACATTCCTATTCATCAAAATTCGTCTAATTAAATCTGTAATATTTTCAATTGCATTGTATAGAGAGGAAATATCAGAAAGTAGGAAATAAACATGATATATGCTTTTAAGATGTGATGATGTTTGAGAGGGATGATGTGCATTCCTGAACTACAAGACACACCATTGGTGATCATCATTTTTTTCTTCATAATACTTAACGACAGCATGTAGGAAAATAACCTTTACACAAGTTCAGTAAGTAACTAGAAATCATAATGAAACTCTGGAGAAACTGGTGATCACGGAAACAGTTGAGCGAAGATTAGTAAGAGGAAAGTGTCTTATTAGATGGACGGATCTAATGGAGGAGTTAATAAGATATTCTGTAAGCACTGCATTCAATATGACGCAGAACTGAGAACGATGAAGATATGTGGTGGCATGAAGAAGATGGAATAGATTCGAAACTCGTTGTTCGTAATTGCACGTCTTAGAAGTACTACCGCTCGTGTATAGAAAACATCACTTGCATGTGGATTTTTGTCACGTTATCCTCCGTGGTAGCCGTTTTCGGGGCACCTGGGCGTGGCTCATCAAAAAACGACGTGCGACCACGTTGAAACTCGTTAAACCAATTTTTGACGGTCGCAATCGAAGGAGAAGAGTCACCGTACACAGCATCCAAGCGCTCTTTGATTTCGCTGCGCGATTTCTCTTTCAAAAACAAGAATCGAATCACCGACCGATATTGCTCTTTTTCCATTTTTCTCAAATCCGCGGACACGCTCGCTTCCACACGCAGTCAAAACAAAACTACGCGTCCGATTCAGCTGAAATTTTGACAGTAGCTGTCAACGAGAATGTACTACGCGATGAAAAAAATGCTTATTGCTCTTGTGATAGTGGTGCCATCGGGCGGTGAGGCTAAGTACTTATCGGACCACCCTCGTATATCTCTAGTTCATGTGAATTTTGTCATCAAATGGGATCTTTTACCAGATTGGTAAATTTTTTTAATCATGTACAAATAGGAATCGAACCGAAAACTCTCAGGTGGAATTCACTAATAAGACTATGGAGATCATTAAAAAAAAGTGATACTATGAAATACCACTAAAAAACTTATGTCTGTTTTCAAATAAAAAAAATATGAGTGGTATAAAATTAAACATTATGAATATCTGAAAACTTTATCGATTGCAGAATTTCTGTTTGATACAGTATACTCTTGATTAGCCGGTCATTAACCGCGTTGCGGATTAACCAGAGCAGTCAAAAATGACAAATTATTTTTATAAAATTGAATATTGGTTTTTCTGTATTATAGAAATAAATCAGATTTTTTTAATCCCCCGATTAATGCAAATCAGGAAAATCGAGAATATACTGTATGTTTAATTTTAAAAAGCATGATTACATAACATAAAAATATTGTACTTAAATGGTTAAATATGAAAAATCGAATACAAGTTATATTCTTTCACTGTTTCGTGGCAACCTTAACGGTTTCGCCACCCCTTCATATCAGATTGAATATTTTAAAAAGCTCTCTAAGGACTAGCGTTACGTTCCCGCATATATTGTTTTTTGACATTTCCGGTTCACTGCGCTCTCTTTTTTACGTTATCTTTTTACTGTGTAAACCATCTGACTCTGGAACCTGTTACTCTCAGACTCACATCCTCTTCTGTTTGATTTAAAAAGTGACAAAAAAACACATTTTATCTCACCTGAATGACAAAGCATGTTTTTCTACATTTTTATCCCTTTTTTGACCTCGATGCCATTATTTTTTAACAATTTTAATATAACGTTTAATATAACGTTTTGTAGTTTCGATATTTATATTGCAACATTTTAATTGTTGCAAATGATAAACGTTGGGAGGTCCATATTAACACTTGAGCACGAAAATCAGAAAACTAGGATACATATTCCGTATGATTCGAAATGTGCTCAGTGAAAATATTCTTAAAAGTATATACTTCGCCTTATGTCTGTCAACACTTTCTTACGGATTATCAGTTTGGGGAGGATGCACCTTAATACAAAAATATATATTGCAGGTTTCCCAAAAATTGATTGTGAAAATAATTAATAAACTTCCTGCCCGGTATCCCACGGCAGAGCTTTTCAGAGAGTATCGGGTCCTGAACAAAGCCAATTTGCATCTCAAATCCATTCTCTGGCACTACCATTGAGAGGAAGGAAGATGCAAACTCAGCAGAGACACATGACACGCATATCAACTAATCAAATGTTCACCATCCCTATAGTTAAAACCTCTTTTGCCCAAAGGCAATATGCCTGTTAAGCTCCCATGACATACAATGGCGTGCCGAATTCAATAAAGGTAAAGGGAGGAAAATCATGTAAGCAGTCGATCGGAGCGTGGTTGTTATTGTGACAGGAGTTTGAGTACTTGAGCTTTCAGGATGAATGACGTGTGGACAAGGTTTGTGCGAGCTCTTGAGTGTGGGTTTCTTTTTGTTATTTTAATTTTGTGGTTTTATATTTGAATTTCTGTATATTTTCGTTTTTATTTTTATGATTGTGTACGGTATATTATGGAATGAAGATTTTTTGTCTTTCTGGAGTGATGATGTGTGAGAAGTTTGATTTCGCATATTTTCAGTTGTAATTGAGTGTCACTGTTTGTCAGGTTGATGAGAATGTGCAACGTTGTTTTCGTTTTTGTGTAATCGAAAATCGGAAAGAAGTATCGATTTACTTTTTCATGCTAAATATCATCAGTGAGATACAGCAAAATCCTAGTTTGCTTGGGACACGACAAATGAAAGGCAACAAACCCAGAACCATTAAAATTGTATGTCCAAATTAAATTATCTCTTTTTTTTTCGCAAATTATGTATATTTCTTGTCATGTGTAAATAAATTAAAAAAAAATAAATAAAAAAATAAAATAAACGATTGGTGGAAATCGCATTGTGGCTATAAACCCACCAGGGTTGGTTCTGTTTATTGAAAATGATAAATAAATCAAACAATATCCTTGAATACTCAATATTGAATTTATCCCGATTTTTAAAAAGATATCCCTGCTTACACATCATACTAAAATCTATTATATATTGAGTTGATTATTTATTAAAACAATACACTATTATAAACAACCAAAGATTATATAGACACAATAAGCCTCGCCATGCAGGATGGGACCCAAGTTGATAAAATCTGCAATATATATATTCAAGTACAATCAACAACAACCTACCAGTCTTAACAATCATGTATATCGAGAAGAGAAGTGACACATATTTATACATATGAGTATACAGACTGCTAATAGGAAAAATAGGAAGTTGATTGACAAACTTTTGTTTAATGTACCGGGAAAATATTAACGCTGTCATGAATAAAGATTGTTTTCAGTGCCGTATTTAAGAACTGAGCTATTAAGAGCATCACGACTCGCACACGGAATAGCCTTGTTGAATTAATGTTCCGATAATAATTTCTTCCATATATCAGGGGATACATTGAGGATGGAACTCCTCAATGCACTTTGTAGATATGAATGAGTTTCTTTATATGGTAGCAATCATGCTTTAAATGGAAACATTGTTCCTGATTTCATTATGCTGCATTAAGACTTTCTAATATTTTTTTAACTTGTATTTGAGTTGAACCTGTATGAAATATAAAATAAATAAATATTCACCAAAAAGGGCTATGGAGCAAGAAACGCATAAAATATTACGCGACACGTCTCCCGCCCTACCGCTATATTATTAACACTTCCATGACCGAAAGACGGGGCACACTCTGTTAATTCTCTTTAAATATTACACGACACGTCTCTCACCCTATCACTATTTTATTATTAATTCCATGACCAAAAGACAGTGCATACTCTGTTAATTCTCTTCAAATATTACACGACATGTCTCCCATCCTACCGCTATATTATTAATAATTCCATAACCAAAAGACAGTGTACACTCTGTTAATTATCTTCAAATATTTAATGACAGGTCTCCCGCCCTATTGCTATTTTATTATTAATTCCATGACCAAAAGACAGTGCATACTCTGTTAATTCTCTTTAAATATTACACAACACGTCTCTCGCCCTACTGCTATATTATTAATAACTCCATAACCAAAAGACAGGGTACACTCTGTTAATTAACTTCAAATATTAAACGACACGTCTCCCGCCCTATCGCTATTTTATTATTAATTCCATGACCGAAAGACAGTGCATACTCTGTTAATTCTCTTCAAATATTACACGACACGTCTCTCGCCCTACCGCTATATTATTAATAACTCCATGACCGAAAGACAGAGCATACTCTGTTAATTCTCTTTAAATATAACACGACACGTCTCCCGCTCTACCGCTATATTATTAATAATTCCATAACCGAAAGACAGTGCATACTCTGTTAATTCTCTTCAAATATTACACGACACGTCTCTCGCCCTACCGCTATATTATTAATAACTCCATGACCGAAAGACAGAGCATACTCTGTTAATTCTCTTTAAATATAACACGACACGTCTCTCGCTCTACCGCTATATTATTAATAATTCCATGACCGAAAGACAAGACATACTCCGTTAATTCTATTCTAATATTACACGACACGTCTCCCACTCTACCGCTATATTATTAATAATTCCATGACCGAAAGACAGGACATACATACTCCGTTAATTATCTTCAAATATTACACGACACGTCTCCCACCCTACCACTATCTTATTGATAGTTCCATGACCGAAATATAGGAGATACTCCGTTAATTCTCTTCAAATACTCGTATTACACGACACGTCTCTCGCCCTACCGCCATATTAATATTAATAATTCCATGACCAAAATGCAGGGCATATTCCGTTAATTATTTTCCCATGCACAAAGAAAACACAGCCCCATTTAAAACTGACTAGACAACGGAGGTAATCATATCGTTTCTATCAGGTAAAACTAAAAATATACCTTTTTTTCTGGCATGAAATATCGTCAAAAAGCATCCATTACAATAAAATATGGAGAACGATATTAAATTTAGATCGCCTCAATACATCAAGAGTTATAACCGCGTAATGGCTGTCTCCGTAGAATTAACTTTGTTATTTATTGCTGTTGGAGGAACAAAACTTTTCAAATTTATTATTTTGTTAATATTGCTTTTTCATTTGAAAGTGTCGGTCGGGACTATGCCCGAAGGCGCGACTCGACGATCGAACTATTAAATTTACCGGGTGTCGATTCATTTCGTGAATTATGAGATATTTTACTTTCAAATATCAATGTGAGAAAGGTATAAATTTTATAAAAGGTGAAAGTACTCGTAAGTCAATTGTGATCCTTCGCCTTATAACTTACTTTTCTCATTATATGCATAAGCCGATTTAGATACTTTTTTCACATAAATCATATTTGAAAAAAGTTATTGTCAAAAAGTTACAAATTTATTAAGTCAAACACCGTTTATTACACTTTGTATAACGGTAGAATCCAGCCGGTTTCGAGATTTTTGAAGTTTTGTTTGTGCTTCGTGATGATGAGGTAAAAACCTTGAAATTTGTAGCGTAACCAAATTACAGTGTCTTTAAACCTCCACAGTGTTAATGCCTTAACTATAAATAATATATAAAAATATAAAAATAATTTATCCTAGCAAGTAAGCTAGGACGTGTAATGGAATATAAACCATATAACAACGACTTCCGTAATTTAGTTGGTAAGACGCATGTTTCCTAGCCCGAGGGTTGCGGGTTCGATTGCAGTGTTTTTTTTGACTAAAGGTATCTATGAAAAAAATCTGGTTAGTTGAAAAAGATTGCCTCAGGGTAATAACCCCACCACGTTAAACTGTATACAACAAAAGTGAAAAACAACACATTATAAAAAAATGCTAACTTTCCTCTCTCGACACAACTATTTCATTTCTCTATACACCGTTTCATACAGTTCCGACGATTTTTTTTATTTTTGCTTTTCTTTCTTTCAAAACATCATTCACTTGTTCCAACCATACTCTCTTTGGTATTCCTTTACCGCGCTCTCCACTACCATTTTTACTAAAAAATAGTTTTGTTAGTTTCACTTTCGTTCTGCATGCCCAAACCATCTCAGAGTGCTCTTTATCTTATTTAACACGTCAGCCTTAAGTTTACATTCATCCCTTATGACTTCATTCTATATTATGTCGTGCATTTTTACCCGACGTATTATTTATCGTGCATGCATTTCTACAGCATTTATTTATTTATATTTGATTCCTTTCAATTTTTTTCCATCTGAATGTTTGTTCCCTATACATCAAAGTTGATTCTAAAATACTGTTGAATAATGAAATAAATTTGAAAACATTTAAAAAATCTCTTTAAATAAAAACAATCAACTATTTAACTCGATTATTAATTTTTTGTGACTATAATAATTCATATTCTTGTAATCACTGTCTCCAGTTGCTCAAAATAAATAGTTGACACGCAATAAATCCAATAAACGAGTTGTCAGTCATATTTACTCCATGTGACATGCCTCATAAATGCATCAAATCCTGGCAGACGACTCTGAATAAACATCTTTGATGCACTACAATATCTTGGCAGTCCCAATATGATTATATGTGCATTATTTTGCTGTAATTTGAGTTATTTAATCCAATGGACGTGTTATTCACTCAATTATTTGTTTTCTAGAGTACAATGACATGCTACTGAAATAAATTATTTCATTTTGTATAATTTTAATAGAAACACTAAAATTAATACTCGTGTACGTTTTTCGTATAATTATTATTGTAACCATTGAATGAGATCATTAAAAAATCGTTTCTTTCGTCTACGTTTTTCGTATAATTATGATTGTAGCCCTTGAATGAGATCATTAAAAAATCGTCTCTTTCGTGTACGTTTTTCGTATAATTATTGTTGTAGCCATAGAATGAGATCATTAAAAATAGTGTATTTTGTATACGTTTTTCGTATAATTATTATTGTAGCCTTTGAATGAGATCATAAAAAAATCGTTTCTTTCGTATACGTTTTTTGTATAATTATCGTTGTAGTCATATAATGAGATCATTAAAAACTAGTCTCTTTTGTATACGTTTTTCGTATAATTATGATTGTAACCCTTGAATGAGATCATTAAAAAATCGTCTCTTTCGTATACGTTTTTCGTATAATTATTTTTGTAGCCTTTGAATGAGATCATAATAAAATCGTTTCTTTCGTATACGTTTTTCGTATAAGTATTGTTGTAGTCATATAATGAGATCATTAAAAACTAGTCTCTTTTGTATACGTTTTTCGTATAATTATGATTGTAACCCTTGAATGAGATCATTAAAAAATCGTCTCTTTCGTATACGTTTTTCGTAAAATTATTATTGTAGCCCTTGAATGAGATCATTAAAAAATCGTCTCTTTCGTATACGTTTTTCGTATAATTATTTTTGTAGCCCTTGAATGAGATCATTAAAAAATCGTCTCTTTCTTATACGTTTTTCGTATAATTATTATTGTAGCCGATGCTTTCGATGTTTATTGATTTACAGCTGCTTATTCATCTTTGGGTTGACAAATTGGTTTCCCGAGAGTTTGCAAAAATAAGTTAAAGAACTGTTGTGCAATAAAGTAAAAATAAAACGATTGATAAGCATAGTTTATTGATAAATCTACGAATTGTGTATCAGTTAGTCAGGTATTTTCAGAGAATTCTGAGTCAGTTAGTCAGGTATTTCCAGAGAAGTGTGTGTCAGTTAGTCAGGTATTTCTAGAGAATTTATAAATAATTTCGAAAATTCCTCCATGCAAAAAAGGTTGGAAATCACTAAAGTTCTTTCCTTTTAGATATATGAATTGCGTGACTTGCTCTATTGACTATCGTCGGCGTCTTTTTAGGCAAAGTATTTACTTTTATCAGCAGATATTTTTGTGTTTTACTAATGGCATGCCGTATAGTATTTTAACGATTGTCTTTAAATATGATGTTCAATTTTTACATGTATACACATCATTAGGTGTTACATCTAATTCATTCATACATCTTGTCATATGCATAATCTTTTACAACACATATTTTTGCATTTATAATCTTATTTAATCTCCCCCCACTTAATGCAACCATGTTCTCCTTTTCCACGACCACCTTGCACTGACATGTATTCCCATTTGTTGAAACTATCTTGACACTTCTTTATCTTACTTAAAACAACCGTTGAATCTACGCATTAATTTCTGATCTCTTCATTTCATCTTCTTTCATACATTGATAATCCACAATTTTTTTTTAATTCACAAATTTGCACAGTATTTATTCCACTCCCATCTTTCTTCTAAGTCCAAACTTCACTTTCATATGCCAAGATGATTAATTAACTAATATTTATTACTATTTTTAGATATAGCGTGGTTATTTAATATTACGTTAAAAGTTTAGTGTACCTTGTTTCCAGTCGTTACCCTTATTTAATTGTCCTTTTTAATTCGCCCATCACTTAAATATACGGCCCCGACAACGGAAATTATCGGAAATTAAGTTTCTCTCAGTTAATTCATATATCGCACACATTTTTCTGTCAGTTAATCCATATATCGCACACAATTTCTCTCAGTTAATCCATATATCGCACACAGTTTCTCTCAGTTAACCCATATATTTATTTATTTAATTAACGAAACAACAGTGCTTATATACAAATGAACATATGACAGGTTATAAAGTACTTCAAATTATTGACAATTAATACAACTTCATCTTAAACTAACATATCGCACACAGTTTATTACAGTTAACCCATATATCGCACACAATTTCTCTCAGTTAACCCATATATCGCACACACTTTCTCTCAGTTAACCCATATATCGCACACAGTTTTTACCATGTCTCTTGCTATAATCATTACCTTTGATTTCGTTTTCATGAAAGTTTTTACTAGACATATTTTATCTTACACTTATCATATATCTTAAATCTCCTTTATGTTCTGAAAGCATAACTATGCCTTTAGCATACATAAGTCTACATACATTTATTCCCGATAACAGAAATCATCTAACAGAGTAAACCCATACATTGCAAGCACTTTTTACATATCTGTTTTTATCCTCAATTTAAACCACAATTTTAGCATTGTTTGAACCTTTACGGGGTATCCAGTTTAATATATTTTTTACGTAGTCTCACCAATCACTTCTTCTTTATCTTATAACGTTTTATTTTTTATAATACATCGCAAAACATTTATTTTTTGTGGTTCTAAGAACTGCCTTCGTTCGTGTCGCATTAATTCTACCTTCAATAGAATGTGTAATTTCAGATCGATAACATATTTTATAGATCCTAACATCTTTCTGTTGCTATGTACTTGAATATTTAATAATAAATTTAAGTTTATTGATAGCAATAAAAATTTAAATACTTGGGTGCTAGCATAACGTGCAATAATGACCTCTATGGCAAAGTGCTTGAACAATCACAAAAGGCCGCAGCTATTTCCGGATGTTTAAAGAACACTATCTGGAAAAACAAGCATATGAACATCCAAAGCAAGGTGAGGATATACAACACCTGTGTCCACCCCATAATGACATACAGCATAAAGTCCAGAGCCGATACTGTCAGAACCAAAAATCTCCTTCGAATCAGCGAAATGAAAGTACTCAGGAGTATCGATGGCAAAACCCTTCGTGATAGAGTATGAAACACAGAAATCCGAAGGACGTGCGAAGTTGAAGATATTATCAGATGGGGATGACATAGAAGAAGGTTCTGGAACGAACACGTATCCAGAATGGCAAAACCAAGAGCCGTAAGAATGATCAGGGACAGTATCTCCCAAGCAACCAGATCTCCAGGACGACCTCCCAAAATATTGAAAGACAGCTGGCAGTCGACGTCACAAGAGGCAAATAATGATGCAGGACCATAACAGGCCAACAGGCCTAAAATAAAATGAAGAAGAAGATAGAAGAAGAAGAAGAAGAAATAAAATGAAGAAGAACATAGTATTACATATATCCTGAAACTGCATACATACTTCAAGATAACGTAGAAGAAAATATCATACATTTGAGAGAGAAGCTATCAAAAGGTCTAAACTCATCTAGCACGTGCGCGAGGAAGAGGTAGACCGAGGAAAACATGGTTGGATAAGATTTTCAAAAGAAGGTAATTTGAGAAGTATGAATTATATAATATTGTGTATGACAAGATGTTTGAATGTGGAGAAGGTGAAAGTTATATCCTTTGATAAAAAGTTTGTAGATAAGTTCTCTCTGATCCAAGGAAGACAGTGTAATGATACGTATGTATATCATCATCACTGTCAACCAGAGTCGATCCACTGCTGGATGAAGGTCTCCCCAAGTTGACTCCATATAGTTTGGTTTTTTGATCGTTGATGCCATGTGATGCTGCCATGCTTCCTGATTTCATCTATCCAGCGTACCTTTGGTCTTCTTCTGGGCCTCTATATGCCTCTTGGGTGCTATTCGATTATTTCGGATGTCTTTCAGGACTCTGACATTCTGGCTACGTGTCCTTCCCATTACCACTTCATTCTTTTTCACACCTTTATATCGTATTCTACCTTTGTTATATTGCGAATCTAGGTGTTTCGTTTACGGTCTCTTTTAGTATATTCCAGCATGCATCTATCCATGCCCCTTCGTGCGGTCTGGAGCTTTTGTATGTTCTTTACTGTGAGCGTCCATGTCTCGCTGCCATACGTAAGTACTGGGAGAATACACTGGTTGTAGACGCTTGTAGGATA
The DNA here is from genome assembly GCA_949825065.1 of Odontocerum albicorne. Classification (NCBI taxonomy): domain Eukaryota; kingdom Metazoa; phylum Arthropoda; class Insecta; order Trichoptera; family Odontoceridae; genus Odontocerum; species Odontocerum albicorne. Next base: position 7,323,156 of record OX463849.1, on the reverse strand, counting down.
TTGTGAGGTTACTTTTGAAGATGTTGTTCAAGCGTCCAAATGAGTTCCATGCTAGTTTTGTTCTACGTGCTATTTCCTCCAATATGCCACCTACAAAGGAAATAAGTTGGCCCAAATACACATATTCCTAGACTTATGTATATACCCATATATACGAGTATATACATTAATCAAGTTGGTGAGTATTCCACTGGAGCGATAAGAGCATTAATCTTGGGAATCGTGCCAATTTTTTACGCTTAATTTGCAAGATAGTTGCTTTGTAAAATTAAATATCTGCTCTACTCTCCGTAATTTGCAGCATTTCTGAAATAAGTGAAAACAGTACCGAAACAATATTTTACTTGACAATAAATTGATGACCCCCAAAGTCTGCTTTTATTTGTTGATTTCAATTCCTGATAGAACCTAGCATTTTTAAAAGTACCATAGTCTTGTTTACACATTAGGTTTGTTTAACACGTTTCTGGTTGGAAGGAAAATATTGCGATATAACCGCTTTATATTATTGATTTTGTTAACAAAGTTTTATGTTCATAGTAAATGCAAAACTAGAAAAAACAAAAAATTGGTTATTTATAGTAGACATTCAATTTATATATTTTTTATTATTTAAACTTAATGTTTTCAACTAAATATGCCAGCACCCTCCTTTACTTGGTGTATGCTCGTTCTAAGGCAGGTAGTTTACTTAAAACGAATAATAAAAATAAAAACAAAACACAATAAAAAACAAATAAAGTATAGAAAGTCATAAGTGTAAAATAAATTAGTATACACAATTAGGGTAAAAAATCTCCACCACAATCTCATTATATGAAAGAGTATTTAAATTAGAAACATTACTCATTAACTTATTGGTTATCATAAAAATGACAATTATCTATTCACATCAAAAGTTTAACGAAAAGGAAACTGCACAAAACATATTTCTTTGCATGATTTTGACATGGATCTGGGTTTGCTTCAGTTCGTTTATCGTGTATCCAGTAAACTAGGCTGTTGCCTATATCTTACTGAGGACATATAAACCTGATTATTGACAAATTATTTTGTACCTCTGTCATAAATTCTCATCAACTACTCGATAACTTGTAAGACGTAATTTTAAGTATATACAACGTGAATTAAGCCTGAGTGTACCTCATTATTACAGAGAAATCAATAGCCTATCTCACAATATCCTCCATACAATAAATTATTCCGTCAGATTGCACTGTATTAAAATAAAGTGTAATAAAATACAAAATATATACCATTAAATACTTCCAAACAGTTAAGAGTTTAAAGGATAAACTTTTATCAGATCGCCAGAGAGATGTGTAACACAGATAGAAGTGGAAATGAGTGGTGTATCGGTAAACATTTTTAATTTATTTAACACTTTTATTGCAATACAATCTGGCGGGCTTATTTCCAGGCGGCAATCTCTTCCAACCAACCAGACAAAAGTAAATGAAGCAAGTTACGTGGTCGCATAAATCATTCAAATGGCTATCCATCCTCACAAAATCCATAAACATATACGTGAGTACATGCCTACGAACCCCACAAAGACGAACAATCACCCGAACATTATTTTTCATATAAAGTGAGATATCATCAGTCAAAAGGATAGGAAAGGATGGTGGAGAGGAAAGGTAAAGAAAAATCAGGAAGAAGCACGTTATTTTACTGACTAGAAATTAAGAGTTTTTTCAGTCGCTTCTTAAAGCATGCCAAGGACGAAGCGAGTCTTATATTGGTTTATATCTGATTCCAGAGTCTTACTGCATGGACAGTAAAGGACTACGTAAAGAAAAAGGAGCGGTAAACTGGAAAGGCCAATAAACAATCTCTGTTTGAGCGTATATCATCATCATTGTCAACCAGGGTCGATCCACTGCTGGATGAAGGTCTCTCCAAGTTGACTCCATATAGTTCGATTTTTTGCTCGTTGATGCCATGTGATGCTGCCATGCTTCCTGATTTCATCTATCCAGCGTACCTTCGGTTTTCTTCTGGGCATTATTTTTCATATAAAGTGAGATATCATCAATCAAAAGAAAATGAAGGGATGGTGGAGAGGAAAGGAAAAGAAAAATCAGGAATGAAACACGTTATTTTACTGACTAGAAATTAAGAGTTTTTTCAGTCGCTTCTTAAAGCATGCCAAGGACGAAGCGAGTCTTATATTGGTTTGTAACTGATTCCAGAGTCTCACTGCATGGACAGTAAAGGACGACGTAAAGAAAGAGGAGCGGTGAACTGGAAAGGCCAATAAACAATCTCTGTTTGAGTGTAGCGCTAATCCATGATTGGAAAGACGCTGAAAATTTTCGGCGAGATAAGATGGTGTGGCGGGACAGTTAAGGATATTATACAATAGAGACAGTATGTGAATTTGGCGTCTATTTCTAACATTCAACCAGTTCAATGTCTTCTGGTATGAAGTTATATGATCGTATTTTCGTAGGTTGAAAATAAATCTTAGACACACATTTTGAAGACGTTCATATACGGAATATATGTTAATATACGGAACAAATGTTCAAAACATATGTTCATAAACGGAAAAACTATTGGAAAACACATGAAAACATATATTTTCCGGCACACAAACTCCATGTGCCATGTTTTCCGAGTAATGCCTGATGCATTTGAATGCTATTTACTTGCGGTTGACTTGCTTAGATGGGGACAGATTAATCTAAATTCTGCATATGAGGTAACATTCAAATAACTAACCTCATTAAAATATTCTGCTCGAAAGGATCATGAAACCGCACATCCTTTATCGGATGTGATAGTCTGATGATACTGACAAAGTGAGACGAGATTTATGCCATTTGGTATTTTATATTCAACCATTAGAATATTTCAATTGTATTTAAAAAAAACAGACACTTATGTTCTTAATAAAATAATAAATAATAAATACATTGTAATTTATTTTTATCAAACACTGTTTATTCCACTTTTTTGTGACGGTATAACCCTACCGGTTTCAAGGTTTTCACCTCATCTTCCGGGGAGCGCAAACAAGACCAAATGCTGTTCAAACTGGTACCGATATACACGCTTCAACGGCTGGAGGCTGAGGGGTGAGGGAGGCATGGGACAATTTCGGCCAAGAGCAGAGAGTTTTTGGGAAATAACTGTTCAACAGATGTTCGGATCGGTGTACTGACGGGTGTTCGGATAGGTGTTCGGATCGGTGTTCGGATCGGTGCCTTGAAACCGGTAGGGTTATACCGTCACAAAAAAATGGAATAAACAGTGCTTGATAAAAATAAATTACAATGTCTTTAAACCTCTACAACGTTAATGCCTTAACTATAAACAATATAAACAACATATAATAAATATAGGTTTATTGACAACAACATAGTACGTACAAAATATATTTAAATAACACTTCTAAAACACATAAATTGCAGATAATACATTAAATACGGAAGCTATCAAAAGGTCTGGGCTCATCTAATAACATCCCCTCAGCCAAGATACACCCCATCAATATAGGGCGAACCCAGCCACGGAGACACCAGATGTTTTCAACCCACACCCTTGAACACGTAGAACAAGAATATAAAAAAACACAGAAAATAAATGCATGACAAAAAAAATACATTCAAGAGAGAAGACATTAAAAGGTCCGGGCTCATCCCACAAACATTCGCCCGGCCGAGATACACCCCACCAATGTAGGGCGAACCCGACCGCAAGGGCATCAGGGGGCTTCCATCCCACACACAGCATATCTAGATTAAAGAATAAATAGAAAAAAAAAACAAAAACGTATGGCAGAAAACATTAGGTGCACAGTCAAAAATCAAACTCGTTACTCTTGGCAAGTAGATTAACATTTGACCACTGAAATGTCATCATCACGCTGTGTATCCTGCGGTGTATTTAGATAATATATTTTCTTGCTCTTTCAACATTCATTATTTTATTCATACTTCTCCTTTTACACATGTAAAGACATACCATACCGCAATTTCCTTGCCGGTTATCAAAGAGGACAGGGATCCAGTATTTCCTATCTAGACACACATACTCGTATTCCACCTGTTCCAAATCCATACACCTTTTCATTCAACTTTTTTCCAACATGTTATATTTAGTTTTAAAAAATCTTTCCCTTGATCGAATCATACTGTCCATACTCTATTTCTAGGATTCGTTATACTTACATTTGCACTATGTATTTGATTTTATTCGTTTCACGTTCCACAAACTATTTCAGAGAGCTGTTTATCGTCTTGCTCAACACATTTTAGCGACCGTGCGTGCGGTCACTGAACCCACTGAGGCGATCTTTGGCCGCTTGGTCATTGAACTCGCTCTGCAAGGAATGCGAGACGGAGCTGGGTGAAGGTCGCCGCGCGGTCATTGAACTCACTACTAGAGAACAGCGAGAGTGAGACGCCGACATATCTCTTGCCTCTCCTACAGACCGTAGTATGAAATGTATATGGAACACGTGACAATAACTATGTGTCCGGCGAAGCGAGACGGTGACATATTCCGCGCCGTTTTATACATTATAAATACATACGCTCTCAATAAACTTTTTCTCTTTGCTTATCTTGATCTCGACGACTTTTATTCTAAGAATCTCATCCTTCTTTACGAAACACAAGTCCCTAAAACATTATAATCTTAAATATTTTTTTCTCATAATCACTTAATACCGCATTCTGTCATACATTGTCAACCCACGTTTTCTTCTTAGTGCAGTGATTTTCAAACCTATAATAATAATAATAAAAGGGACAATAAATGTAGCACCATTTATATATCACACTCTTCTCAAGGGTGCTCTAACTCAGGACTGTAATTCATTATTATTGATGAATAAAAAATAAAAAAAATGAATATATAAAAGTTAAATATAATGATATAAAGGTAGTGGCTGCAACCATTAAATAAGGTTCTTTCTCAGATCTGCATATGTTCGAAAAAGCCAATTTGATAAAAAAAATCGCAGATATCTTATCAAGGAAAGACGAACTACAAAGAAACCTTAATAGATTTTCCAATTTGTGGTAGAAGCACATTCAGCTTTAGGTTTAGTGTAGTATATACTCTTATAGTGTTCATAAAACATCGTGCATTTTGATAAGGTTGTCTTAAGGGCTTCCTGAAGTCCCCAGTCTCAAATGAAGTTTTTCTTTCATATCCAGAATCACTAAAAAGATTAATAAACAATTTTAATTAATCTTTTTAGTAATGTTGGACAATTCACAAATCCTCGAACGAGTCTGACAATGTATACCAGGAGACAAAGACGACCTCCGTAGCCTGGTGGTAAGATGCTTGTTTGCCAATACGGAGGTTACGGGTTCGATCCCCGCTGGATTCCAGATTTTAAAAGAATGGGATTCTGGTCTGGTTTTCACTTAGGGCCTATCAAAACATCTTTCTGGTTGGTTGGAAGAGCTTGCCACATGGAAATAAGCTAGCCAGGTTAAAAAAATCTTCTTTTTCTCAAAGAATTATATCCACGCTTGCCTAGGAGAAACTGAGTAGGTCATGGATAGACAACAAACTCACGATATTATAAATATTGTTTTTGTACCTTATCCACCATGGGTGATCTTTGTGGTCCCAGCGGGCTCCAAAAGCAAACATTACTTTCTAGTTTGCTACGATCCAATTAATTAAACAGCGTTTTATTCTTCTTGTTCATCTTACTTGACACATCAGATTTGATTTCACATTCATCCTTAATCACTGCATCTGTATTCTGTCATACATTGTCGCTCCACGTCTAAATCTGCACAAGCCACTCATATATCTAACAATAAGATATATACCAGTTCACGCCGCAGAACCAGATATAGCAAAGCTTAACTATAATACCCCACCCTATTGGATCGATTTGAAACAAGCAATGCGAGTATATTAATTGGAGAAGAAATTTACCTTAAAATTCTACTCCTTTACAAAGGAACATCTCTCAGACACAGATTCTAAATACAATGAAGACATCCCATTAAGGAAGCTGAATACAAAGAGACAAAGTTTCAAATAAATTCGTTCACGACACTTCAGCCAGTGTAGATTTATAGAAGTTGGCTAAAAAGACAATGTTTATGACTACTATGTATTAACTAAGGAGCTGCATTAAAAATGGAATAGAGTCTTTAAGTTTGCAACACAGGCAAACTAGAATAAATACAATAATTCAGACGTGACATAACAAATTAATTAATCAGTAAATGTATTTATTGCCCTTGTTTGAAGATGTCGGCTACGTATTTTTCCATGTCCACGTTTCTCTCGCATACATCCAAGTTAATAATAAAATACTGTTAAGGATTATCATCATCTTAGCAGATTATGATACCGGCCGGTTCAAGTATATATTTTTAATTGCTCCATTGCCTTTGTTACCTATCACTGCACGCCACTTAATATCCCTCTTAAGTCTTCCGTCATCTGCAAAAAAATATATCAAGAATTCTTCAACGAAAACAATAAAATGAAATGATTTTACTAAGGGAACCTTTCAAATACCAGCATGATATATTTTGGAAGAAAGCTAAAAATATGGTATAATATTATTAGTGACGTATGACGTCTAAGAATTATATAAGTAATTCTCTCACTGTATACAAGAACTGATTTCTTTATATTTAAGGTATTTTGGAATCCGGAGAGTGTTCTTGCATAATAATATTATATTAAGAAAAATATAGAAATCTTAGTCAAATAAAAAAATAATACTGCGAAAACATTTCTTGAAATCACCGATACAAGCTTATAAAAATTAATGTCCATTTTGGCACAGCGATCAATATTTTTCTCTGTCCATGTTGAACTAATAAAACGGATAAGCGAAACGGAATATTTCATACAGGGTGACAGCAAACAAGGATTTTTATAACAATTGAGTGCCGTTTTGATTCTTTAGATTTTAATTGTTATAATATTTATCGACAAAGTCTCATGAAAAGAATACACATTTTTTGTAATGGTAGCGAATTTATTGAGTGAACAAATTTAAAAAAAATCTCGTTATAAATAAAATTAATATACCCCACTGGTAAATTGATATGTGTAAACTAATGACGTAATAAAATTAAGTTATCCCACTGGTATATTGACATGTGTAAATTAATGACTTAATGAAATTAATACCTCACTGGTATATTGATATGTGGTTAACTAATGACTTAATAAAATTAATATGTATATCCCTCTGGTATATTGATATGTGTAAACTAATGGCTTAATAAAATTAATATATCCCACTGGTATATTGATATGTGTAAACTAATGACTTAATAAAATTAATATATCCCACTGGTATATTGATATGTGTAAACTAATGACTTAATAAAATTAATATATCCCACTGCTATATTGATATGTGTAAACTAATGACTTAATAAAGTTAATGTATCCCACTGGTATATTGATATGTGTAAACTAATGACTTAATAAAATTAATATATCCCATTGGTATATTGATATGTGTGAACTAATGACTTAATAAAATTAATATATCCCACTGCTTTATTGGTATGTGTAAACTAATGACTTAATAAAATTAATATATCCCACTGGTATATTGATATGTGTAAAGTAATGACTTAATAAAATTAATATATCCCACTGGTATATTGATATGTGTGAACTAATGACTTAATAAAATTAATATATCCCACGGCTTTATTGGTATGTGTAAACAAATGACTTAATAAAATTAATATATCCCACTGGTATATTGAGATGTGTAAACTAATGACTTATTAAAATTAATATATCCCACTGGTATATTGATATGTGTGAACTAATGACTTAATTAAATTAATATGTCCCACTGGTATATTGATATGTGTAAACTAATGACTTAATAAAATTAATATATCCCACTGCTATATTGATATGTGTAAACTAATGACTTAATAAAGTTAATGTATCCCACTGGTATATTGATATGTGTAAACTAATGACTTAATAAAATTAATGTATCCCACTGGTATATTGATATGTGTAAACTAATGACTTAATAAAATTAATATATCCCATTGGTATATTGATATGTGTGAGCTAATGACTTAATTAAATTAATATGTCCCACTGGTATATTGATATGTGTAAACTAATGACTTAATAAAATTAATGTATCCCACTGGTATATTGATATGTGCTAACGAATGGCTTAATAAAATTAATATATCCCACTGGTATATGGATATTTGTTAACGATGACTTAATAAAATTAATATATCCCACTGATATATTGATATGTGTAAACTAACGACAAAAAATAAAATCTACAGAATAATATGCTATCAATAATATGTCTTGAATATTTTTTGTTGATATTATTTGACATCTTGAATATTTTTTGTTATTTCAGTCCATTAATATTGTAATATAAAGTTTTAGATTTGATTACTACTGACTAATCTAAAAAGGTTTTTTGCAGCTGACACCGTGTTGTAGTGAAATAAATTGAAGCTAATGTTTCGAAGACGTTGCAGCCTTCATCCTTAGGACGATGTCAAAAAACATTGCTGAATATAGTAAACACGCAAGTGCTTATGTTGTGATAGCGAATGTAATTAGCGTCCATTAAAATTTTGTCTTATATTTCCTAATAATTTCCAATTTGTAACTCGATAATTTTGAAATAATTCAATTTTGAATTGCGAGAAGTCTAGCATTTCCAGTACAAAATCATTCAACCGTACTTACGCCGTAAGTAACGCTGTTATTACATTATATTGTTTTATAGGACACACAACACGAGCTTAACTGAAATTTTCAATGAGAATGCTCAAGTTGTAAAAGCAGATTTAGCTCACTCTGTATTATCTCAGAGACGGGGATGAAAATGAAATAAAAGCTGACAGTGGTATATCAATAATTTATTTCATTTAGCTTAGGAAAAAATAAAAACCAGTTCAAAAACTGTTCTCATAACAAAATAACAAATATGCTAACTGATATTGAAATTCATCACAGAGCTGTGCCCCAAATTAAGAAGAGTAACATAGCATAGAGCTTCAATAGAAACGAGATAAATATACCCAGTTTATAAATGTAACAAATGATGTGTTCTTGTATGTTCTGTTTTCTCTGCCTACCCCAATATACATAGTATAATAATAATAATATGAATACTTATAATAATAATAACATTAAAAGGACAATTTCTTCAGCGCCGTTTAAATAATAGACTATCTTTAAAGGGTGCTATAACTCGGGATTCTAACTAACAAATATTGACAGATTAAAATTATTACAAAAATAAAGATGTTTAGTGTAGGCATAAGAATTTGGTGGTTGCGGCTATTAGATTAAAAACTTTTCCGCGTCAGTATATGTTTATGAAAACATTTTTGGTAAGAAAACTGCAGAAAACTATGACTACCCTTCTAGAGAGTTTGCTCTCTAAACAACGCTTTTCAAAAATGTTATTTTCTTATTATTATTCTTCGGCTTTAGGTGAAGCGTATTGTATGTGGGTTGTATTCATATATAATCAAAAAATTTGATAAAACTTCCCAAAAAGGGTTGTCTTCAAATGCTTTCTTAAGTTGTACACGGCATCGATATATCTAACAATTTGAGACTGACAAAGATCGATCATTTAAAATGTTATTCGAGAAAATGAAAGTTAACTAAAAGAAAAGATTTTCAATTCATTGAGCATTATATTGTACAATAATAGTATGACTGTAGTAATTATAAAATAATCACCTTGATACAAAATACACTGTTATCGATTAAAATAATCACCTTGATACAAAATACACTATAATCGACTAAAATAATCACATTGATACCAAATATACTATATTGACTAAGATACTAACCTTGATACAAAATACACTATTATCGACTAAAATAATCACCTTGATACAAAATACAGTGTTATTGACTAGAATAACACCTTGATACAAAATACGAGTAAACTGTTATTGACTAAAATAATCACCTTGATACAAAATACGAGTACACTGTTATCGACTAAAATAATCACCTTGATACAAAATACACTATTATCGACTAAAAAAAAAAAAAAAAACTATACACAATGAAATATTACGCATCGCGTCAGGAATAGTAAAAAATCTAATTAAATACGAGTACAAATAATAATGGTTTATGTGGCGTTATAGTCATAATGACGATAATTCTTACATTTCATGTTCAATATCATTGAAGCGCACCGATGCTGAAAGTAACACTGTTACATTGTTTGACAGAACACATAACAGGAGTTTAGCTGAAATTTTCGATAAGAATGTTTAAGTTGTGAAAGTAACTTCAGCCCACCCTGTATTATTCCACGTATTCTCTTAGCCAAGTCTCAGAGACGGCGATGGAAAGTAAACAAAAAAGCGGAAAAGGAAAACTGTCGGAAGAATAAGCACCGATGTAGAGCTAGAATTATTAGGCTGGAAATAAATAAGGACAAAATTATGCATTTCCCTGACGGAAATTTTACTTTAAAAGGGTACGTTATAATACTGCCTTTAAATATAAAGTTTATATGTTTCAGTTTTATGTTACAGGAAATGATCGAGTTTTTTCTTTTATTATTTGGACCTTTTTGTGATGGATTCATCAAATGGAAAATCTGTTATTTGGACCTTTTTGTGATGGATTCATCAAACGGAAAATCTGTTATTTGTAAAGGTAAATGTTATTTCTATGCTTGAATTTAACAGAACTTATCCTAAAGTAGCGTTTAAACAATGCCTGAAAATAAAAATACGAGCTTTCGGCTAAATACGAATTTTGTCTATCTATTTGTGACTCTGAAATTAAAAGAGGGTTTAAGCCTTTTTAAAAGAACATTTTAAACCTTGAAATTCTTCGACTATGCATCAGTGTCTAATGTTTTTAGTTAATCATTTTAATTTAAACTATAATATTCGCAGTGGTGTGCTAGTATCAACTTTAATACGTGGATTAAACACCTAAGAAGTAGAAGTGATAGGAGCGAAATACATGCGTATTTTGTGTAGAATATCTGGTATTGTAGTTATTGATAGAGTTAAGGATGATAAGGTATAGTAAAAGATAGGCGTAGAATAAAGAAAGGAATCTTGAGATAATTTGACCACATTGAGAGAACGAGTCACGAAATATTTACGAAATAAATAAATATCTTACAAATTAAAGATATATACCGAGTAAACAAACAGTGGACGGAAA